>SRLM01003333.1:0-21976 GCA_015708895.1 Populus ilicifolia
TCCTGCACTTGGGAGAAGACATCAATCTTTTCGTCGTGTCACTAGGGTAAGAGAAACTAGCAAAAATTACTCAAAAAGAAACACAAAAATAATGTGAGGAAAAAAAAATTCAATCTTTAGATACAGGATCACTCAATTCAATATAGTCATTTTCAACTGAGAAATTGTCAAAGCAAACTTTCAAATGATGTTCATTTACCTTGAAAACATTGTCATTCCTTGGATTCTCGATATCACAAGCTCTATATAGATACACGTGTTTCATAATAAAAGGATCACTCCATCTTAATCTTAGTTTTCCAAGAAATAAATACAGTCGATAATTATAAAGCAAGACTTTTTGACCAACATTGAATGTTTTTCTTAGTATTTTCTTTTCATGAAACTCTTTGATTCTTGCTTTATGAATTCTTGAATTTTCATATGCCTCATTTCTTATTTCCTCAAGCTTATTTATTTGTAATTTTTGCAGTTGACTAGTGGTTGATACTTAAAAGTGTGTTTTTATCAAGGTTTTATATCATCATTTTGCACTTGAAGTACCAATAACTCCTTAACTAAAGCATGTTTTATAATAATATATCTAATAATATAAAATACCTTTAATTATGGTAAATGTTAATTTTAAATGTAGGCCTATAACATATATAAAAAGATTGATTGATGAATTTAACAACTGAAATTGAAAGGACAAAAAGATGGTCAAACATGGAACAGAGATGTTGGTGTAGTTCAAATCGGAACACTGTTCAGTAATTGGATCATATCTAGAGTCGTAGATCTTAGATTTAGGTCTAATTTATATGGATAAAAAGGTAAGACATAGGCCTACAACTTTCATATGGAGCCCAATATCTAATAAGACAATTTTTTAAGTTCAAATTAGAGTAACAACAAAGAAGTCTGAATCTGTCTTCCAGCCTAAGCACTGTTCAATATTTTGGCCATATTTAGAGTTGTTGAAGTTGAAATGATCTGACTTTTTTACACAAGAAAGCTGAGACAATTTCCTACAACTCTCATGTTTTCAAGTGGTTTCAATTTTGAGGTTCTTAATGACATTTTGGGCAGACAAAAGAAGATAAGGATTGTCACCAAGTTAAGAGTTGACCACCTACTCATCAATTAGTCATCAAATCAATAGTTCCTAATTTTTGCCTATGAAAGGAGCCATTTGCCATGTATTTAATCATCTTGATGTCCAGATCAAGATCATGCTCTTGCTTTCTCTCTTGTATTTTTTTGTACTGCTTATGCTTTGCTTTCATTAATATCAAATTTATACCTTTCATTTCCTTTCCTTTACTTAGTTAACTTTTATCTTATTTATGTTCTTATTTTGTTTATCTATTTTTCTTTCTTTCATTATGTCTAGTTAAGTTTATGATGTCAAGGTGAAAAGGCTATACTAATAGTGTAAGAATAAGTATAGTATAAACTTAATATGGACTTTAATGTTTGATACTAACATGTTTTATATTTGTTATCTTGTTCACTCTTTAATACTTTGCTTGTTAAATGACTAATCTTGATTTATGTTGTATAACAATTGGTACAACAAATGCTTGGCACTTTCATAGCCCATACTATATGGTATAACCGACACCTGAGCTATGAAGGAAACTTGATTTGTTGTTAACATAAGTTATAATCATGAATGCTTGGCAAGATTTACAAGTATTAATATTAATTGAATAAGATGACTAATGTAATCATGTTAACAATCTATAATTCAATTGGAACCTCCTTTGTGTGTGGTTTCTAATTGAGCAATAAGAGTTTATACGATACTTGTTCGACATACCATTAGTGAAACCTCTAACCTTGACATTTGTTATTATCGTTTTTTAATCCTTATATTGCTATTCCATCTCAAAGTTTTGATCTTCCTTTTCTTCTTCTCCATCTCTTTCTTTATTACTACTATGACTACTATTTCTATTAGTATTGTTGTTGTTGTTGTGATTACTATTATTGTTGTTTATAATTGTCGTTTATAATTTGTACAATTAACCTTCCTATGGTTCGACCCCGCTCTTGCCGGGTTATTTATTACTTCGACACTCCTGTATTTGGAAGAAGACATTAATCTTTTAGTTGTGTCAACTAACATCATCATTATTCAAATTGAAAGCTTTAATAGCCCAATAAGCTTTATGTTCAAGTTCCACATGCAAGTGACAAGGTTTTCGATAAACTAGTCTATAAGGTGACATACCTAGTGATGTTTTATAAGCAGTTTGATAAGTCCAAAGTGCATCATTAAGGAAATTGATCCTTCCATGAGTCGCATAAATTGGTCAACTAAGGAAAGTCATAAAAAGCTTAGATTGGATTTGAGCCTTCATTTGTGAATCTTTGTGTCTTTTGGTTTTATTATTGTCTTTTGGTGTTTCTTATATTTGTTTTAGTGTTCGTTATTTGTTAGTGATATCTTTGTATTTTTAAATATTGAGGACAATTTCTCGTTTTAGTTGGGGGGAGAGGGTAGTAGCTAAAAAAAAAACTGTGTTTTCTATTTCATAAAGCATGTGCAAAATTGTTGTTACTATGATGGCAGAGTAAGGAGGACTTGTTATGATTCTTAAGACACATCTTAGTAATAATTCGTAATAAGGTCTATCATAATACTTCTTGAAATATTTAGATTTACAAACTCTCGCATTGTTATCATTTAATTCGACTCATATACTTATTTAACATGTATTCTTAAACCTTAACTTACATACACACACTTCAACATATGATTGTAGGTTGCATATTGGATTATTATATTATTTATGTTTTTTTGTTAAAGGTAACAACTAAGGGAAATGGATAGTATATAATTAAAAAAAAGAAAAAAAAATGATAATAATAAAAATGTAGATAAGTTTGGTTTTGTAGCCTCCCTAACCTAAGCAATTAAGCCCGAAGGGGTGTTTTAACACCTAATACCCTAAAGTCAACTGACTTGGGAGCTATTGACCCAACGCTTGTTACATGGGTTGAGGAGAAAAACTTAAGGGAATCAAATATTGCACTATCTACATATCAGTATCTGCGACCCGAGTTACTAAGCTCGTAAGGGTGTCTTAACACCTAATGCCCTAAGACTAACTAGTTTGGGAGTCATTAGCTGAAAGCTCGTTACATGGGTTAAAGATGCATGATGTTTTAAATTATATGTATATATATTAAAAAAAAAGAAAAAAATAATAATCCCAACTCAATGAAGTTAACCTTAAACATTAGAACAAAAATTTTGTTTTTTTCCAAGAAAAGCCCTATAATTATATCTTGATACATTGAGCATAAAAGAAAAGTTTATGAATATCTTGTTAAGAAGTATTGTGCAGGTATATAAATTTAATGAGACTTTGTTTATCTAGATAAATTAATGGAAGTTAAATGATGACTACCTTGCTTTGTAGAATTTACAAAGTATTTTTCTACTTTAACGCTTTGATTACTAGGGATTAGTAATAAGCTAGTTTGGGGATGTGGTTGATACTTAAAAGTGTATTTTTATCAAGGTTTTATATCATTATTTTGCACTTGAAGTATCAATAACTCAACTAAAGCATGTTTTATAATAATATATCTAATAATATAAGATACCTTTAATTTATGGTAAATGTTCATTTTAAATATAGGCCTATCACAAAAATAAAAGAATTGATTAATGAATTTAAGAACTGAAATTGAAAGGACAAAGAGATCGCCAAACATGAAAAAGAGATGTCGATGTAGTCAAAATCGGAACACTATTCAGTAATTGGATCATATCTAGAGTCGTAGATCTCAGATGTAGGTCTAATTTATATGGATGGAAAGGTAAGACATAGGCCCACAACTTTCATATGGAGCCCAATATCTAATAAGGCAATTTTTTAAGTTCAAATTAGAGTAACAACAAAGAAGTCTGAATCTGTCTTCTAGCCTAAGCACTGTTCAATATTTTGGCCATATTTAGAGTTGTTAAAATTGAAATGATCTGAATTTTTTACACAAGAAAGCTGAGACAATTTTCTTCAACTCTCATGTTTTCAAGTGGTTTCAATTTTGAGGTTATTAATGATGTTTTGGGCAGACAAAAGAAGATAAGGATTGTCATCAAGTTAAGAGTTGGCCATCTACTCATCAATTAGTCATCAAATCAATAGTTCCTAATTTTAGCCTATGAAAGGAGCCATTTGCCATGGATTTAGGCATCTTAGTGATCGGATCAAGACCATGCTCTAGCTTTCTCTCTTGTATTTTTTGTATTGCTTATGCTTTGCTTTCATTAATATCAAATTTATACCTTTTATTTCCTTTCCTTTACTTAGTTAACTTTTATCTTATTTATGTTATTTTGTTTATCTATTTTTTTTCTTTCTTTAGGTTTATCTAAGTTTACCATGTCAAGGTAAAAAGGTTACACTAATAGTGTAAGAATAAGTATAGTATAAACTTAATATGGATTTTAATATTTCATACTAACATGTTTTATATTTGTTATCTTGTTCACTTTTTAATACTTTGCTTGTTAAATGACTAATCTTGATTTATGTTGTATAACAATTGGTACAACAAATGCTTGGCACTTTCATAGCCCATACTATATGGTATAACTGACACCTGAGCTATGAAGGAAACTTGATTTGTTATTAACATAAGTTATAATCATGAATGCTTGATGAAATTTACAAGTATTAACATTAATTGAATAAGATGACTAATGTAATCATGTTAACAATCTATAATCTGATTGGAACCACCTTTGTATGTGGTTTCTAATTGAACAATAAGAGTTTATACTATACTTGTTCGACATATCATTAGTGAAACCTCTAACCTTGACATTTGTTATTATCGTTTTTTAATCCTTATATTGCTATTCCATCTCAAAGTTCTGATCTTCTTTTTCTTCTTCTCTATCTCTTTCTTTATTACAACTACTACTACTACTACTATTTCTATTAGTATTGTTGTTGTTGTGATTACTATTGTTGTCGTTTATAATTTGTACAATTAACCTTTCTATGGTTCGATCCTAGTCTTACCAGGTTATTTATTACTACGACACTCCTGCACTTGTGAGAAGTCATTAATCTCTTAGTCGAACCACAACAAGGTTATTGTAAAAATTATAAATAACAATAATACAATAACAACAATAATCACAATAACAACAATAACAACAATAATAGCAATAATAATAATACTAATACTAATACTAATACTAATAATAATAATAATAACAATAATAATAATAACAATAAAGAAGAAGAAGAAGATGAGAACTTTGAAATGAAATATTAAAGTAAGGATGAACAATGATAATAACAAATGTCAAGGTTAGAGGATCCACTAATGGTATGTCAAATAAGTATAGTATAAACTCTTATTGTTCAATTGAAAACCACACATAAAGGAGGTTCTAATCAAATTATAGATTGTTAACATGATTACATTAGTCATCTTATTCAATTAATGCTAATACTTGTAAATTTCGTCAAGCATTCATGATTATAACTTAGGTTAACAACAAATCAAGTTCCTTTCATAGCTCAAGTGTCGGTTATACCATATAGTGTGGGCTATGAAAGTGCCAAGCATATGTTGTATCAATTGTTATACAACATAAATCAAGATTAGTCATTTAACAAGCAAAGTATTAAATAGTGAACAAGATAACAAATATAAAACATGTTAGTATTAAACATTAAAGTTCATATTAAGTTTATACCATACTTATTCTTACACCATTAGTATAACCTTTTCACCTTGACATAATTAACTTAGCTAGACATGATGAAAGAAGGAAAAATAGATAAACAAAATAAGAACATAAATAAGATAAGAGTTAACAAAGCAAAGCAAAGGAAATGAAAGGCATAAACTTGATATTAATGAAAACAAAGCATAAACATCACAAAGAACACAAAGAGAGAAAACAAGAGCATGATCTTGATCTGGACACCAAGATTCCTAAATGCATGGCAAATGCCTCCTTTTATAGGCCAAAATTGGGAACTATTGATTTGATGACAAATTGATGAGTAGATGGCCAACCCTCGACTTGGTGACAATCCTTATCTTCTCTTGTCTGCCCAAAACGTCATTGATGATGTCAAAATTAGGCCACTTGAAAACATGAAAGTTCAAGGAAATTGTCTCAGCTTTCTTATGTAAAAACTTCAGCTCATTTTGACTTTTAGAACTCCAGATATGGCCAAAATACTGAACAGTGCTCGGGCTGGGGGACAGATTTGGGCTTCTTTGTTTTTGCAACAATTTGGACTTAAAAATGGCCTTTTTAGATCTTGGGCTCCATATGAAAGTTGTAGGCCTATGTCTTACCTTTCCATCCATATAAAGTAAACCTAAATGTGAGATCTATAACTTCGGATATGACCCAATTACCGATCAGTATTCTAGTTTTGATTGCACCGACATCTCTTTCCTAAGTTTGATCATCTCTTTGCCTTTGCAGTTGAAGTTCTTAAAGTCATCAATCAATCCTTTCATTTATGTGATAGGCCTACATTTAAAATAGACATTTACCACAAATTAAAGGTATCTTATATTATTAGATAGATTATTATAAAACGTACTTTAGTTAAGGAGTTATTGATACTTCAAGTGCAAAATGATGATATAAAACCATGATAAAAATACACTTTTGAGTAATAATCACACCCCTCAACTAGCTTATTACTAGTTCCTAATAATCAAAGCGTTAAAATAGAAAAATAATTTGCAAATTCCACAAAGCAAGGTATTCATCATTTAACTTCCATTGCTCTATCTAGATAAACAAACACTTGTTAAATTTATATACCTGCTCAATAGCTCTGATCAAGATATTCATAAACCTTTCTTTTATGCTCAATATATCAACATATAATTATAGGGCTTTTCTTGGAAGAAAATAAAATTTGTGTTCTAATGTTTAAGGTTAACTTCCTTGGATTGGGATTATTATTTTTGTCCTCTTTTCATCCTTTTTTTTTAATATATATACATATAATTTAAAACACCATGCATTTTTAACCGATGTAACGAGCTTTTAGCTAATGACTCCCAGACCAGTTAGTCTTGGGGCATTAGGTGTTAAAACACCCCTACAAGCTTAGTAACTTGGGTCGCAGATACTGATATGTAGATAGTGCAATGTTTGATTCCCTTAAGTTTTTCTCCTCAACCCATGTAACAAGCGTTGGGCTAATAGCTCCCAAGTCAGTTGACTTTAGGGTATTAGGTGTTAAAACACCCCTTCAGGCTTAATTGCTTAGGTTAGGGAGGCTACGAAACCAAACTTATCTACATTTTTATTATTATCATTTTTTTTCTTTTTCTTTTTTTTCCTCTTTTTTTTAATTATATACTATCACTTTCCCTTAGTTGTTACCTTTAACAAAAGAACATAAATAATGTAATAATCTAATATGCAACCCACAATCATATGTTGAAGTGTGTGTGTGTGTAAATTAAGGTTTAAGAATACATGTTAAATAAGACTATGAGCAAAATTAAGTGATAATAATGCAAGAGTTTGTAAATCTGAATATTTCAATAATCATATAAATTAAGTGATAACACTGACAAACTTGAAACACACTGAAACAAATATAAGCAACAACAAAACACAATAATAAAACCAAAAGACACAAAGATTCACAAGTGGAGGCTCAAATCCAATCTAAGCTTTTTACGGTTTTCCTTAGTTGACCAATTTATGCGACTCATGGAAGGATCAATTACAAGAATGAAAGATTGTAGTTGGTCAATCAATTGTTCAACAGTAACAGCAAATATTATGATTTGTCATGCAGAAGATGTTAGAACTTCTTGTTCCATAGCATGATCAAGAAAAGACAACAACTTATCATAATAACGATTAACATTTAAGAAACCTATAGGTTTATGGTGAATGTATAGTTGGGCCCAAGAGGAAATATGAAAGATCTCTTCCAATGTGCTTAGACCACCTGGTAAAGTAATAAAGGCATCATCATGGTTAAACATTCCATTCATTTGAGCTAACATTGTAGAGACCTAAAGTTCCTCTCCAATTGTTTTTCCAATGATGTCCCCTTATGCTAAAGCTTTAGGGATGACCCCCAAAACTTGACTACCTCCTAAAAATACAGCTATTGACACACCTTTCATTAACCCAAGACTGCCTCCCCCATATACTAAATGAATCTTTCTCTCAGCTAGCACTTGACCAAGATAATTTGCTGATTCTAAAAATTCTTTTTCTTTCCCAAGACTAGATCCACTATGTGATGACCTGAGGAATTTGCCATTTCTACACACTTCAGTATTTGTTAAATGTATGGGTTGGTTAGAAATGAAAGGAAGGAAAAGAGGGTTTTATAGATGAGAAATTAGAAAGGCAATCATACTACCTAAATGTAGGCCAACTAGAGTCTCACACACACTCTCTCTCTTTATTTATTTACTTTTAAAAAAGCATGTGTATGTACAAGTAGTTGTGATTGTGGCTCACATCTTCCTTTGGTTTTACATCCAAGAACAGCTTAAACGCCTTTTATGGGTCGGGGATAGGCTTCCCATCCAATTTTCTTAAAAACTGACAAATAAGGTCTTTTTTAGTCAGATTCCCAAGATTATGTCGATCATGTTCTTTAAGAAATAGCGACCATAAATCATGAATTGCACGATGCACATCTCTACTAGGATGCATCTCAAGAGTCAATAGAAGGTTATCTAAAGACTCCTTACTCAAGCCATCCTTAATGAATTGTATTTTATCTTCACGGTTTATGGATACCATTCCTAAAGAACAATATTGTGTATTATATAAGTCCATCTAGCACATCAATGACAAACTTTCAATTGTTTTTTTGCAAAAGTGCTTTTACCTATTCCACGCATGTGTGAAATGAAGGAATTAGAGGACTCACTTGATAATCAGACTTTTGCTTCAATCAACCAGCGAATATCTTCAAGAATTCCATGATTCATTAACAATCTCAATCTTGCACATCTAGCATGGTAAATTTTTGTAATCGCATTCTAAGGCAGAGCAGGAAAATACTTTTTTAATTTTACAAGATTAGTGTCCATTTTCAAATGAGAATTGGAAAAGAGATTCAAAGAATTGCAGAAATATATATACAGATATCAGTTATTGTGGGAAACTGAAAGAACCAACTGAAGTCACGGAGTACCGTTATCTACCATTTGACCGAGGTGAGAGAAACTAGCAAAAATCACTCAAAATGAAACACAAAAACAATGTGAGAGAAATAAAATAATCAACCTTTATCTACAAGATCATTCCAACTAGTTGATTCATTTTCACTAGGAAAATTATCAAAGTAAGCTTTCAAACGATGTCTTTTTTCCTTAAAATCATTGTCATTCATTGAATTCTCAATATCACAGGCCCCATAAGGATTGCTCCATCTTGATCTTAACTCGCTAGGGAATGCATAAAGTTGAGAATTATAAAACAAAACTTTTTGACCAGTAACAATTTTTTGACAATTTTCACAAGCTTTGCAGAATGCATGCGTGTCCTTAAACATGGTGGGCCAATAAAATCCATTTTGAAAATTTTTTGCAGCTGTCTTATTTGACGAGAAATAACTTCCACATGCTTCAGAATGACAAAGTTTAATGACACTATTTACCTCATTCTCGGTAATGAATCTTTGAAATATTTGATCAGGACAATATGTGAATATGTTAGGGTCATCACCATAAAAGTTATTCACTTCGTTCAAAAACTTTTCTTTGTCTTGGGTACTCTAATCAACTGGCAAATCTCCTAAAGCAAGAAAATTGATTTTTTTTTTATCATACCAAGGCATTAGATTAAGAGAAAGTAAGGATTTGTTAGGAAAGTAATGATTAACATTTTTGATGCGTTTTTCATCCATGATTTCTTCCTCAGAATAAATCATTTGCAACTCCTCAGATTCATCCAACTCATTTTTACTTAAAGTAGATTCAAGTTAATCATAAAATAATTCATCAATATGATCTACTTCTTATAAATCATTATCATCTCCAGGTTGCTTGCAAATGTTGAAAATATTCATCTCTAATGTCATGTTTCCAAATGATAGCTTCATCAGTCCATTCCTATAATTAATCAATGCGTTAGAAGTTGCAAGAAAGGGACGTCCTAAAATAACAGGAAATGAATTACATACTTCAACAGGTTGTGTGTCCAAGACAATAAAATCCACAGGATAAATGAATTTATTGAGTTGTTCTAACACATCTTCAATTATTCCTCTAGGTACTTTTATAAATCTATCAGCAAGTAAAAGAGTTATAGAAGTTGGTTTTAACTCACCTAGATTGAGACTCTAAAAAACTGAATATGGAAGTAAATTCACACTAGCACCAAGATCAAGTAAGGCTCTTTCAATTTCATGCTCTCCAATAAAGCAAGAAATTGTAGGACAACCAGGGTCTTTATATTTCAAAGCATTATTGTTCTGAAGAATAGCACTTACTTATTCGGCTAGAAAGGCTTTCTTTTTCACATTCAGTTTCCTCTTCACAATGCATAGATCTTTCAAAAATTTAGCATAGGAAGGAATTTGTTTAATAGCATCCAGCAAAGGTATATTGATTCTTACCTATTTGAAAGTTTCAAAAATTTCAGAGTTGTGATTGACTTTCATTTGTTTGGTCATGGCTTGAGGAAATGGAAGTGCTGGCGGAGAATTAGTTTTTTCTTTGCAATTTTCAGATTCAACCCCATCCTTACCCTCAGAGATTGACTCATCATCTTTCTCATAAGGTTCAAGAGAGGGTTTTTCAATAACCTTACCACTGTGAAGAGTAATGATTGATTTAACCTGATCCATATGTTGGCTTCCGGAACTACTTGCATTTGCATTGTATTTCCCCTTGGGATTTTGTTGTGGTTGAGATGGAAACTTACCTTTCTCTTAGAAACTGAGAGCAGATGTTAATTTTGCAAGAGAATCTTTAAAATCTGTCATGTTTTGAGCAAGTATTGATTGTCTCTTGCTTTTCAATGAATACATGCAATGTTTCCTCAAGATTTCTTCTAGAAGGTGGAGCATAAGGAGGTGCATATCCTTGAGAATTTTGGAAATTGTGGTGTGCTTGAAACGATGGTTGTGAAGTTTGTGCATTGTTGTTCTCACTCCTCCAACTCAAATTTGGATGATTTCTCCAACCAAGGTTATATGTTTATGAGTATGGGTTATGGTTGCCCTTTAGAAACTATTTAAAGCATGAGCTTATTCATGGAGACATTCCTTAAAAGAAGACAAGGTTGGACAGTTATCGGTTGAGTATTCATTTGTTTCACATATTTGACACGCAATGTTTTCAACAGATTTTAATTGACCACTCTTTTTCAATTCTAGTGCCTCGACTTTTCTAGCTAAAGATACAAACTTGACTTGAAGGTCATGATCTTCCCTAAGGTTGTACATACCTCCACTAGATGTATAAGGTTGAGTTTTACTCGGTGCCTTATAAGTACCTACGGTGTCCCAATTTTGAGCATTTTCAGCTAACAAGTCTAAGTACTCCATTGCTTCATCAGGGTCTTTGTCTTCAAAAGTTCCATTACACCTCAATTCAACCATTTGCCTATCTTTAGGTGTTAACCCTTCATAAAAATGTGAAACCAATCTCTATGTTTCAAAACCATGATGAGGGCAAGTACTAAGCAAGTCTCGATACCTATCCCAACATTGGTAAAATGTTTCCCCTGGTTTTTGAGTGAAAGTGGTGATTTGTCTTTTGAAAGAGTTTGTTCTATAAGATGAGAAACATTTCTTTAAAAACTGTTGTTGCATTTCATCCCAAGCACCAATGGATCCTAGTCTCAAATTTTCCAATTCAAAACCATGAAAATAAGGTAAAAGTTGAATAATTTCTGGCTTAAAATTAAAATGAGATGCATCGGGAGGGAAAACTATGCATGATGGTGCACTTGTTCTTATTGGATTCATGTGGTCTCTAAGTGTTTTAGCACGGTTATTCTCATTATTCTCATGATGAAGTGATTGATTATCTTCTTCAGCCATATTTTCTGAAAATAATGAGGATACTCTGCAAAGTCTACCACTTGATGTATCTAACCACACTCTCATACATGTTTAGGAATAGAATAAATGAAAAAAGAAAACAAAAGAAGAAGAAACAAGAAAAAAAAACTTATACAATTATATACAAGAAAAAGCGAAAAGAGAAAATAAAATAAATATTATAATTTATACAAAACTTACCTCCCCGGCAACGGCGCCAAAAACTTGACACGACAAAAAGATTGATGTCTTCTCCCAAGTGCAGGAGCGTCGAAGTAATAAATAACCCGGCAAGACCAGGGTCGAACCACATGGAGGTTATTGTAAAAATTATAAATAACAATAATACAATAACAACAATAATAACAATAACAACAATAATCGCAATAATAATAATAATAATAATACAAATAATACTAATACTAATAATAATAATAATAACAATAAAGAAGAAGAAGATGATGAGAACTTCAAGATGAAATATTAAAGTAAGGATTAACAATGATAATAACAAATGTCAAGGTTAGAGGATCCACTAATGGTATGTCAAATAAGTATAGTATAAACTCTTATTGTTCAATTGGAAACCACACATAAAGGAGGTTCCAATCATATTATAGATTGTTAACATGATTACATTAGTCATCTTATTCAATTAATGCTAACACTTGTAAATTTCATCAAGGATTCATGATTATAACTTATGTTAATAACAAATCAAGTTCCTTTCATAGCTCAGGTGTCGGTTATACCATACAGTATGGGCTATGAAAGTGCCAAGCATTTGTTGTACCAATTGTTATACAACATAAATCAAAATTAGTCATTTAACAAGCAAAATATTAAATAGTGAACAAGATAACAAATATAAAACATATTAGTATTAAACATTAAAGTTCATATTAAGTTTATACCATACTTATTCTTACACCATTAGTGTAACCTTTTCATCTTGACATAATTAACTTAGCTAGACATGATGAAAGAAAGAAAAATAGATAAACAAAATAAGAACATAAATAAGATAAGAGTTAACAAAGCAAAGGAAAGGAAATGAAAGGCATAAACTTGATATTAATGAAAACAAAGCATAAACATCACAAAGAACACAAAGAGAGAAAACAAGAGCATGATCTTGATCTGGACACCAAGATTCCTAAATGCGTGGCAAATACCTCCTTTTATAGGCCAAAATTAGGAACTATTGATTTGATGACTAATTGATGAGTAGATGGCCAACCCTTGACTTGGTGACAATCCTTATCTTCTCTTGTCTGCCCAAGACGTCATTGATGACGTTAAAATTAGGCCATTTGAAAGCATGAAAGTTCTAGAAAATTTTCTCAGCTTTCTTGTGTAAAACATTCAACTCATTTTGACTTCTAGAACTCTAGATATGGCCAAAATACTGAACAGTGCTCGGGCTGGGGGACAAATTCGGACTTCTTTGTTGTTGTAACAATTTGGACTTAAAAATGACCTTTTTAGATCTTGGGCTCCATATGAAAGTTGTAGGCCTATGTCTGACCTTTCCATCCATATAAAGTAGACCTAAATGTGAGATCTATAGCTCCAGATATGACCCAATTACTGAACAGTATTCCGGTTTTGATTGCACCGACATCTCTTTTCTAAGTTTGATCATCTCTTTGCCTTTGTAATTGAAGTTCTTAAAGTCATCAATCAATCCTTTTATTTATGTGATAGGCCTGCATTTAAAATGGACATTTACCACAAATTAAAGGTATCTTATATTATTAGATAGATTATTATAAAACATACTTTAGTTAAGGACTTATTAATACTTCAAGTGCAAAATGATGATATAAAACCATGATAAAAATGTACTTTTGAGTACTAATCAGAGTTCATTGTTTTTTTCTATAATATGTTTGATCTCTCTATTAACAAGCTCTACTTTTCCACTTGTTTGAGGGTGATAAGGGGTGGCAACTTGGTGTGCGATTCCATATTTCTTCATTAAAGACTCCAATGGCTAGTTGCAAAAATATGTTCCACCATCACTTATCATGACTTGAGGGATTCCAAATTGATATAAAATATTTTTTTTCAAAAATTTTATAACTATTTTATGATTATTTGTTTCAACTTGTAATTATCTCTATTAATTTTGAAACATAATCTACTATGATTGTTGTAACCTATTTTTGGGTCCCTGCGTAACACACACACACACACACACACACACACACACACACATATATATATATATGTATATAAATAAAAAAATAATAATAATAACTAATTTAAAAATAATAATAGTAGAAACGGGGATGTCAGAATGCTCAGAAAATGGTCAAAAATTGGTTGAGGAGGTTTACAATTACAACGATTAAAATTTGACAGCATTTTGTTGACTGATGAGAGCTCTCTTGACAAAGAAAATTCAATTTTAGAAATGTTTATTGATTCAATTAAATTTTAATAAAGGTTTAGGCTCCGTTTGTTTGTAGGAAAGTTGTTTCCTTTTGGAAAATGAATTCCGGGGAAAGTAAATTCCTGGAAAGTGAATTCCAGAAAAGTATTTTTCGATATTTGGTAGTGTTTTGAAAAATCAACTGGAAAACACTTTCCAGTGTTTATTTATGTTATGAAAAATGAACTGAAAAATAATTTATTAATGAATTACTTTTGAAAAAAGTTTATCTAATATATATATATATAATATTTAATATAAATATTTAATCACTTACAATAAAAGAATGAAATTTAAAAAATATAATGATGAATTTTTTTGTTATATCTTATATTCATACATAGCTTATTTTATAAAATATAACTATATATTTCATATTATATTATAAAGAAATATGCTTGAGAAATATTTTTTAATTAAAACCTATTAATATATTTTTTTCATTTTTAAAAGCTTATAATATGTTTTTATTTTTTCATATGAAGAAAGTCAAATTAGTTTATGGTAAGAGTTATATATTTGGGATTTTTTTTGGTATGAAGAATTTTTTAAAAGATAAATACATATAAAAATATTTTGATGGATTTTTTGGATAAATATTTTTTTTTACGGATAAAGGCAATAATCTCTTTAATATCCCTTTAATTTATATTAAATAAGCATTTAGAAATAAATATAAATATCTAACATCAAACATAGTCATGTATAAATATTAAGTTTCGATGTCATATACATACATATTAGTTCAAAGTACAAACATAAACATATTAGACCAAATTAAACAAGTAAACTTACTTGACAAATATCAAACATAGTCTGAACCCAATTTAAAAATATAGTTAAACCATCTTAGCTAGCAGACCTATATTAGTGTTGGTTCACAAAATTTTGAACCCAAATTTTCCTCAAATTAGCATTTTTTGCCATAAATGCTTTTGCCAACATTTCATTTTGTACCAGATGATCAAATACATCCCTCAATTTTCATCACTTCCATATACAGCGCGTTAACATCAAGTTGATTTTTGCTGAGGCTTTGAATTGCAAAGGCTATATCTCTAATCTGTTTAGACAACTTTTCAATACCATCATCTTCATACATGCAATTTCTCTTCCTATGTTGCCTCTTTTGTGTACTAAAAGAAGATGTTTCTTTTCCCTTAGAAGTTTCTTCATATTCACCTTCATTTTCAATTGAAATTGATTGGTCTTTAGTGTTCTCTTTCAAGTTGACATCAGCATATGATTTGGCATAATTTCCGGTTGCCATATCTTTTCCCACAACAATTGTCATTGCCTCATACATATCAAGTTTTTTGTTGAAATACTTTTCATGATTGGGATGTGCCTGTTCATAAAATTTAGAATATGCATTTTTTAGTTCATTGTATAACATTTTAGAAACAAAAGTAAATACAAAAATTACAAAGAGTATAATATTTATCATACCTTTACTTCTTCATCATATACATTTTTCGACACTGTAATCATCTTCAAACAATCATCCCAACCAAAGCCACTTTTATTTTTAAGTTAGGTTATTATTCCCCATTCTTTTTTCACAGTCTTGAGATGATCGTCCACATGCTTAGGCTTGCATTGCACGTTGAACTTTTGACTAATTTCTGTAGCTACCTTAACAAAAGATTCTGCTTTAAAGGTGGAAGAAGGTTTGCTTCCTTTAAGTGTCTTCTCAGCTAATATCTCAAGTAACATGTGTGACATAGGCTTAGACCATGTGAAGTGCTTGCCCTTGCATTTTTCATTCTGTGTGAAACTCATCCTACAAAAAAAACTTACAAATTTATACGAAATAAAATCATGTAATATATAGATTTAATAAATTTCATATAAAATCTACAATTAATATTTAAAAGAGAATATATAAAATACATAAGAACTTACAATAAAGTCAGCATCTACTCTAAATACATAACAAGGATAATACAAATTCAAGCAAGACAAAATAAAAACAAACATATATAATTAACACTCAATTACTAGTTTCTTTGAGTGTTATAATCATTCAACATGGTTGATGCAATCATTTCTCTTTTTGTTATCCACTCCCTATTCTCTTCCCTTTCCTCCCATTGACTTAAGTTGATTGTTCATCTAATTGGTTCACTTCCTGAACATATTTATTCCATAAGAAAGTCATAAGGATCAACTCCCATTATGTGGTTATGAATAATACAACATGCAAGCACAATATCTATTTGTGTTTCATAAGACTAAAAAGATTTTTCATCAATTGATCTAAAACGACTATTCAAAATACCAAACCCTCGCTCAATAGTGGTTCTCAATGACGATTGTTGAAGATTAAATAACTCCTTTTTATTTTCTAGTGAACGTTATGTAAACTCATTCAAGTGATATCGAACTCCACGAAAAGGAGAAATGATTCCTTTCCGAATACCATAACTAGCTTCACCAAGATAATATTTCACTACAAATTAAAAAAAACCTATTACTATCTTTATGTAATAAAACATTTTATATGTTTATTGCATATAATACATACGTTATTATATACCTTCTGAAATTTTTAGACCATTAGATCTTGATAATGCATGACCTAAAACCTGTGAATCATGGGCACTTCCTTCCCAACCAGCTAAAATATATATATACATTTCAAATCAAAAGTTATAGTTGCTAAAATATTTTGTGTTGTTCCTTCTTTTTGACCTCGAAACTTTCCTTGAATCGCAACAGGAACATTTGCAGGAACATGGGTACCATCAATTGCTCCCACACAATCCTATATAAACATGAAAAAATAATTTTTAACCATTTCTTCTAGATATAATTAATTAACATATAAAAATATTGGTATTGTTTTCATACCTTAAGATAAGGATAGAATCTTCGATTATTCATTATCTCTGCTGGAATTGTATCCTCTGGATCTTTAATAAGGTATTTATAAAACTTAAGAACTGCTTTTAAAACAATTCTTTGGTTTTGGCCTACAATTTATAAGAATACAATTACTTGTTTCCTAATAGATACATTTTGAGTTGATTGTAATAGGTCACGACTTGTGAGAACATCACACAATCTAGAAAAGACAACAGGTTTCATATGAATTTGTTCAACACAATGTCTATCACCTTGATACGACAAAAAGATTGATGTCTTCTCTCAAGTGCAGGAGTGTCGAAGTAATAAATAACCCGACAAGACTGGGGTCGAACCACAGGGAGGTTATTGTACAAATTATAAATAACAATGATACAACAACAACAATAATAACAATAACAACAATAACAATAACAACAACAACAACAACAACAACAACAACAACAACAACAACAACAACAAAGAAGAAGAAGAAGATGAGAACTTTGAGATGAAATATTAAAGTAAGGATAAAATAATGATAATAACAAATGTCAAGGTTAGAGGTTCCACTAATGGTATGTCAAACAAGTATAGTATAAACTCTTATTGTTCAATTGGAAACCACACATAAAGGAGGTTCCAATCATATTATAGATTATTAACATGATTACATTAGTCATCTTATTCAATTAATGCTAATACTTGTAAATTTCATCAAGCATTCATGATTATAACTTATGTTAACAACAAATCAAGTTCCTTTCACAGCTCAGGTGTTGGTTATACCATACAGTATGGGCTATGAAAGTGCCAAGTATTTGTTGTACAAATTGTTATACAACATAAATCAAGATTAGTCATTTAACAAGCAAAGTATTAAAGAGTGAACAAGATAACAAATATAAAACACGTTAATATCAAACATTAAAGAACATATTAAGTTTATACCATACTTATTCTTACACCATTAGTATAACCTTTTCACCTTGACATAATTAACTTAGCTAGACATAATGAAAGAAAGAAAAATAGATAAACAAAATAAGAACGTAGATAAGATAAGAGTTACCAAAGCAAAGGAAAGAAAATGAAAGGCATAAACTTGATATTAATGAAAACAAAGCATAAACATTACAAAAAATACAAAGAGAGAAAATAAGAGCATGATCTTGATCTGGACACCAAGATGCCTAAATGCATGGCAAATGCCTCCTTTTATAGGCCAAAATTGGGAACTATTGATTTGATGACTAATTAATGAGTAGGTAGCCAACCCTTGACTTGGTGACAATCCTTATCTTCTCTTGTCTGCCTAAAACATTATTGATGACGTCAAAATTAGAGCCACTTGAAAACATGAAAGTTCTAGAAAATTTTCTCAGCTTTCTTGTGTAAAACATTCAGCTCATTTTGACTTCTAGAACTCCAGATATGTCTAAAATACTGAACAGTGCTTGGGCTGGAGGACAAATTCAGGCTTCTTTGTTGTTGCAACAATTTGGACTTGAAAATGGCGTTTTTAAATCTTGGGCTCCATATGAAAGTTGTAGGCGTATGTCTTACCTTTCCATCCATATAAAGTACACCTAAATATGAGATCTATAGCTCTAAATATGACCCAATTACTGAATAGTGTTCCGGTTTGGATTGCACTGACATCTCTTTTCTAAGTTTGATCATCTCTTTGCCTTTGTAATTGAAGTTCTTAAAGTCATCAATCAATCCATTCATTTATGTGATAGGCCTGCATTTAAAATGGACATTTACCATAAATTAAAGGTATCTTATATTATTCGATAGATTATTATAAAACGTACTTTAGTTAAGGAGTTATTGATACTTTAAGTGCAAAATGATGATATAAAACCATGATAAAAATGCACTTTTGAGTACTAATCACACCCCCCCAACTAGCTTATTACTAGTCTCTAGTAATCAAAGCATTAAAATAAAAAGGCAATTTGCAAATTCTACAAAGCAAGGTATTCATCATTTAACTTTCATTACTCTATCCAGATAAACAAACTCTTGTTAGATTTATATACCTGCTTAATATCTCTTAACAAGATATTCATAAACCTTTCTTTTGTGCTCAATGTATCATAATTAGTACTCAAAAGTGCATTTTTATCATGGTTTTATATCATCATTTTGCACTTGAAGTATCAATAACTCCTTAACTAAAGTATGTTTTATAATAATCTATCTAATAATATAAGATACCTTTAATTTGTGGTAAATATCCATTTTAAATGCAGGCCTATCACATAAATGAGAGGATTGATTGATGACTTTAAGAACTTCAATTGCAAAGGCAAAGAGATGATCAAACTTAGAAAAGAGATGTCGGTGCAATCCAAACCGGAACACTATTCGGTAATTGGGTCATATCTGGAGCTATAGATCTCATATTTAGGTCCGCATTATATGGATGCAAAGGTCAGACATAGGCCTACAACTTTCATATAGAGCCCAAGATCTAAAAAGGTCATTTTCAAGTCCAAATTATTGCAACAACAAAGAAGCCCGAATCTGTCCTCCAGCCCGAGCACTGTTCATTATTTTGGCCATATCTGGAGTTCTAGAAGTCGAAATCAGTTGCAATTTTTACACAAGAAAGCTGAGACAATTGCCTAGAACTTTTATGTTTTCAAGTGGCTCTAATTTTGACGTCATCAATGATGTTTTGGGCAGACAAGAGAAGATAAGGATTGTCACCAAGTCAAGGGTTGGCCATCTACTCATCAATTAGTCATCAAATCAATAGTTCCCAATTTTGGCCTATAAAAGGAGGCATTTGCCATGCATTTAGGCACCTTGGTGTCCAGATCAAGATCATGCTCTTGTTTTCTCTCTTTGTATTCTTTATGCTTTGTTTTCATTAATATCAAGTTTATGCCTTTCATTTCCTTTCCTTTCTTTAGTTAACTTTTATGTTCTTATTTTGTTTATCTATTTTTCTTTCTTTCATTATGTCTAGCTAAGTTAATTATGTCAAGGTGAAAAGGTTGCACTAATGGTGTAAGAATAAGTATGGTATAAACTTAATATGGACTTTAATGTTTGATTCTAACATGTTTTATATTTGTTATCTTGTTCACTCTTTAATACTTTGCTTGTTAAATGGCTAATCTTGATTTATGTTGTATAATAATTAATACAACAAATGCTTGGCACTTTCATAGCCTATACTGTATGTTATAACCGACACCTGAGCTATGAAAGGAACTTGATTTGTTGTTAACATAAGTTATAATCATGAATGCTTGATGAAATTTACAAGTATTAACATTAATTGAATAAGATGACTAATGTAATCATGTTAACAATCTATAATCTGTTTGGAACCTCCTTTATGTGTGGTTTCCAATTGAACAATAAGAGTTTATACTATACTTGTTTGACATACCATTAGTGGAACCTCTAACCTTGACATTTGTTATTATCATTGTTTAATCTTTACTTTAATATTCTATCTCCAAGTTCTCATCATCATCATCTTCTTCTTCTCTTTCTTTATTATTATTGTTGTTGTCGTTGTTGTTGTTGTTGTTACTATTATTGTTATTATTGTTGTTGTTGTATTGTTGTTATTTATAATTTGTACAATAACCTCCTTATGGTTCGACCTCGGTCTTGCCGGGTTATTTATTACTTCGACACTCCTGCACTTGGGAGAAGACATCAATCTTTTTGTCGTGTCAAGTTTTTGGCGCCGTTGCTGGGGAGGTAAGTTTTGTATAAATTATAATATTTATTTCATTTTCTCTTTTCACTTTTCTTGTATATAACTTTGTTTCTTTTCTCTTGTTTCGTCTTCTTTTGTTTTTCTTTTCCTTTTATTCTATTCCTACACGTGCATGAGAGTGTGGTCACGTACATCAAGTGGTAGACTTTATAGGGTATTCTCATCATTTTCAGAAAATATGGCTGAAGAAGATAATCAATCACTTTATAATGAGAATAATCGTGCTAGAACACTTAGAGACCACATGAATCCAGCAAGAACAAGTGCACCATCATGCGTAGTTTTTCCTCCCGATGCATCTCATTTTAATTTTAAGCTAGACATTATTCAACTTTTACCTTCTTTTCATGGTTTAGATTTGGAAAATCCATACTTGCATTTAAGGGAATTTGAGGAGGTCTATAACACATATAATAATCTAAATTGTAGCATGAACACCATCAGATTAAAGCTTTTTCCTTTTTCATTAAAAGATAAAGCTAAAACATGGCTACAAAATTTAAGACCAGGATCCATTCGTGCTTGGGATGAAATGCAACAACAGTTTTTAAAGAAGTTTTTCCCATCTTATAGAACAAACTCTTTCAAAAGACAAATCACCATTTTCACTCAAAAACCAGGAGAAACATTTTACCAATGTTGGGATAGGTATCGAGACTTACTTAGTACTTGTCCTCATCATGGTTTTGAAACATGGAGATTAGTTTCACATTTTTATGAAGGGTTAACACCTAAAGATAGGCAAATGGTTGAATTGATGTGCAATGGAACTTTTGAAGACAACCTCATATATCTAGTGGAGGTATGTACAACCTTAGGGAAGATCATGACCTTTGACACGACAAAGAGATTAATGTCTTCTCCCAAGTGCAAGAGTGTCGAAGTAATAAATAACCCGGCAAGACCGGGGTCGAACCA
>SRLM01003336.1:0-18849 GCA_015708895.1 Populus ilicifolia
TTGCGAGTTAAAACAAGCCGATCATAAAAAGCGGTCAAGCAGTCATCCTAATAAAATTTTTGCACATCACTCAAAAATTTTCTTTTGTCTTTGGTACTTTAGTGAGTTGGCAAAAATCTTGAAGCAAGAAAATTGATTTTTTTAGCATATCAAGGCATTGAACTAAGAAAAAGTAAGGATTCGTTAGGAAAGTAATCATCGATTGATGTGATGTTGAATGTTGAATCTATTGTCACTTTTGATAAAAGATTCGCATCAATATTTTCTATGCCTTTTTCATCCTCGATTTCTTCCTGTTTGGTTATGGCATGAGGAAATGGAAGTGTTGGTAGGGAATCAGTCTTTTTCTTTTGCAATGTTCAGATTCAACCCCTTCTTTACCCTTAAAGATTGACTCATCATTTTTCTTACAAGGTTCCAGAATTGGTTTTTGAATAATCTTACCACTACGAAGAGTGATGACTGATTTGACTTGATCCATGTGTTGACTTCTAGAACTACTTGCATTTGCATTGTATTGTCCCTTGGGATTTTGCTGTGGTTGAGATGGAAAATTACTTTTCTCTCAGAAACTGAGAGCAGATGTCAATTTTACAAGAGTATCTTTAAAATCTATCATCTTTTGAGTTAGTTAGGTGTTGATTGTCTCTTGTTTTTTTAATGAATACATACAAAGTTTTCTCAAAATTTTTTCTAAGAGATAGAGCATAAGAAGGTACATATCTATGAGAATTTTGAAAATTATGGTGTGCTTGAAACTGTGGTGCTGAAATTTATACATTATCACTCTTCCAACTGAAATTTGGGTGATTTTTCCAACCAGGGTTGTGTGTTTGCTAGTATGGGTTATGATTGGGCCTTTAAAAATTGTTTAAAGTATGTGCTTGTTCATAGAGACATTCCTTAAAAGAAGGCAAGGTTGGACAATCATTGGTTAAGTGTTCATTGGTTTCATAGATTTGACACACAATGTTTTAAACATATTTTAATTGACCATACTTTTTCAATTCTAGTGCCTCAACTTTTCTAGCTAAAGATGCAAACTTGGCTTGAAGGTCATGATCTTCCCTAAGGTTGTACATACCACTGCTAGATGTATGAGGTTGAGTTTTACTCAGTGCTTCATAAGTACCCGCGGTGTCTCAATTTTGAGCATGTTCAACTGACAAGTCTAAGTACTCCATTGCTTCATTAGGGTTTTTATCTTTAAAAGTTATATTGCACATGAATTCAACCATTTGCCTATCTCTAGGTATTAACCCTTCATAAAAATATAAAACCAATCTTCATGTATTAAAACCATGACAAGGGTAAGTATTAAGTAAGTTTCGATACCTATCCTAATATTCATAAAATATTTCTCTTGGTTTTTTAGTGAAAGTGGTGATTTGTCTTTTGAAAGAGTTTGTTTTGTGAGATGGAAAAAAACTTCTTTAAAAACTGTTGTTGCATTTCATCCCAAACATGAATATATCCTAGTCTCAAATTTTGTATCCATGTTTTAGCTTTATCTTTTAATGAAAAAGAAAAAAAGCTTTAATCTTATGCTGTTCACACTACAATTTAAGTCATTATATGTGTTACAAACCTCCTCAAATTCCCTTAAATGCAAGTATGAATTTTCTAAATCTAAGCCATGAAAAGAAGGTAAAAGTTAAATAATGTCTAGCTTAAAATTAAAATGAGATGCATCAGGAAGAAAAACTATGCATGATACTGCATTTGTTCTTGTAGAATCATATGGTCTCTAAGTGTTTTAATATAGCTATTCTTATTATTCTCATTATGAAGTGATCGATTATGTTTTTTGGCCATATTTTCTAAAAATGATGAGGATACCCTACAAAGTCTACGACTTAATGTACGTGACCACACTCTCATGCACATGTAGGAATAGAATAAAAGGAAGAAGAAAACAAAAAAAAGAAGAAACAAGAGAAAAAAAACAAAGTTATATACAAGAAAGGTGAAAAAAGAAAATAAAATAAATATTATAATTTGTACAAGAACTTACTCCCTAACAAGGGTGTCAAAAACTTGACACGACCAAAAGATTGATGTCTTCTTTCAAGTGCAGGAGTGTCAATGTAATAAATAATCTGGCAAGACGGAGATCAAACCAAAAGAAGGTTAATTGTATAAATTTTAGATAATAGTAATGCAACAACAATAGTAACAATAATAGTAGTAGTAGTAGTGGTGGTGGTGGTGGTGGTGGTGGTAATAATAATAATAATAATAATAATAATAATAAAGTTGATGAGAATTTTGATATGGAAGATCAATGTAAGGGTTAAACAGTGATAACATCAAATGTCAAGGTTAAAGGATCCACTAATGGTATGTCAAACAAGCATAGTATAAACTCTTATTATTAAATTGAAAACCACACACAAAGGAGGTTTCAATCAAATTATAAATTGTAAACATGATTACATTAGTTATCTATTTCGATTAATATTAATACTTGTAAATCTTATCAGACATTCATGATTATAACTTATGTTAACAACAAATCAAGTTCCATTCATAGCTCAGGTGTTGGTTATACCATATAATATGGGCTATGAAAGTGTGAAGCTTTTGTTGCACCAAGTATTATACAACATAAATCTAGATTAGTCATTTAATAAGCAAAGTATTAAAGAGTGAACAAGATAATAAATACAAAACATGTTATTTTCAAACATTAAAGTCCATGTTAAGTTTACACTATACTTATTCTTATACCATTAGTATAACCTTTTCAACGTGACATAATAAACTTAACTAAATATTATGAAAGAAAAAAAATAAAGAAACAATAAAAGAACATAAATAAGATAAAAGTTAACTAAGTAAAGGAAAGGGAATGAAAGACATAAACAAGATATTAATGAAAATAAAACTTAAGCATTACAAAAATACAAAGAGAGAAAGCAAAAGCATGATCTTGATTTAGAGACCAAGATGCCTAAATGCATGGTAAATGCCTTCTTTTATATGCCAAAATTAGAAACTATTGATTTGATAACTAATTGATGAGTGGGTAGCCAAATCTTGACTCAGTGACAATCCTTATCTTTTATTGTCTGCCCAAAATATCATTGATAATGTCAGAATTGGAACCACTTGAAAACATAAAAGTTATAGAAACTTATCTTCGCTTTCCATGAAAAAAAATAGAGGTCATTTGAACTTCTAGAACTCTAGATAGGGGCCAAACACTAAATAGTGTTTGGGCTATAGGACAGATTCAGACTTCTTTGTTGTTGCTATAATTTGGACATGAAAATGACCTTTTTAAATCTTAGGCTCTATATAAAAGTTATAGGCCTATGTCTTACCTTTTCATCCATATAAAGTAGACCTAAATTTGATATCTACAACTCTAGATATGACCTAATTACCGAATAGTATTTCAATTTGGACTACACCAACATCTATTTTTTAAGTTTGACCATTTCTTTGTCCTTTCAATTTTAGTTTTTAAAGTCATCAATTAATCCTTTTATTTATGTGATAGGCCTACATTTAAAATGAACATTTACCATACATTAAAGGTATCTTATATTATTAGATATGTTATTATAAAACATGCTATAATTAAGGAGTTATTGATACTACAAGTGTATAAATTGTAATGGGAAGGACAATGATGAGAGTGGTGGTGGTCGAAGGTGCGGTTGAGAAGGAAAAAGTAGAAAAAATGAAAACATGGGAGAAATGCTGATTTTTTTGTCAACTTCACACAATTTTCTTCCCCTTTAAACATGAAATTTGTTTCTATTTGTAGAGGTGGAAGAGATTAATCTTGTCTTTACTAGGAAAAAAATTTTAGCCCTTAATTTGATTGGAAAAATCCAAAGCATTGGTTCAAAGTGTGTACCTTGAACTGCCAAATCTGAAAGTCCAAGGTTACCTGAGTTGCCTACTTTAGGCTAGTCATCAGAGTAGTTTTGATGTTTATAGGACTGAATGGATCATACTTGGGGATAGAGGAATTTCAAGTGATCATTTTGGTGCATGTGTTGTCAATTTTGAAGGATAAACGCTATATTAGATGCACCTGCAAAACTGCTACCTGGACAACAATCATGAGAAAGATAATGAATAGTGACCAGGTGATGTGTCGCCTGGTCTCTCTGTTTTTTTTAATAAAACAACACCACTGTTTTAGGTTAAATAAAGGAGTTTTATTAAACTTCAATTAAATCCTACTTTCACACCTGTTCAATTATACCTCTAATTAAGTCTAAACCTTTGATTTAATGCAATTTATTTCTGAAACATCAATTGGAACTGCAAGTTTATGTTCAAGTTTATGCTCCTTAAAATTTCAATCTTCTTAATTAAGCCTAAATTAAGCTTCCAAACTTAATTTTTCACCAACTAAGCCACAAATAAAATTAACTTGATCCATTTAAAGTATAATTTAGTTATTGCACTTAATTAAATCCTCCAATTAGACCCAAATTAATTCTTAAACATAATTAAAATTTAATTTGACTCATGATTAAATCAAATTGGCCTATTAAAAAAAGTTAATTATGTCCCTGAACTTAATTTTTATGTAAATTTTTCCAATAATTATTTAATTTGATCTTGAATTTGCATTTTTTTCTTCATTTTTTGGGTATAATGAGGTACAACTAGGCTTTGAATTTCCTCCAAAATTGCAACTTGATTTTATGTCTATTTTTTTTTGGAATCCTCCCCTGTCTACTTGCTTCACTTCACCAGTCTTTATTTTATTTTTTTATTTTTATTGTGAAAAAAAAGTAAATTTTAGGGAATAACCTAGAATTGGGTTACGACAAACTGAACAACGGTGTTTGAGTTGCAAGACAAATTCAAACTTTTTTTTATGTTAATATTTAAATTTTTAAATGACAAAATTGCGTCTTAGATGCTCATGAATGGTTTAGCCTATGTCTTAGTTTTCTAGCCATATAAACCAAAATGAAATTCAAGATCTACAACTTTAGATATGGCCAAATGACTAAACAATATTCTAATTTGAATTGAATCAGGATCTCTTTTCTAAGTTTAGCCTTATCTTTGTTCTTTTACTTATAATAGCTAATCAGATCAATCAATTCTTTAAATTCTGAGATATGCCTGCATTTAAAATGAATATTTACTATAAATTAAAGCTATATTATATTATAAAATTTGTTATTATAAAACATGCTTAAGTTAAGGAATTTAATGATACTTTAAATACAATTTAATGATATTAAACCTTAATAAAAATATACTTTTAAGTGCTAATCATAATTTTTTAACTCCATAGGCGTGTTCACATAATAACATTTTTTCTATGTTATTAGTAACAATCATATAATAATAATAATAATATTTTTCCTATCATAGGTACTATTCACATAACCATATTTTTTATACCAAAAATGCAATATTCATATAACCTTATTTCTTATGCATGTAGGAAATAATCTCTCGTGATACTAGTTGCACAAAATATATAATTAAAGAAGTAAAGAGTGACCCTTACCTTAAAATCCTACTATATATACTCTTGAGAAGTTGGGTCCCATTCCAAACACTTCTTCTACATTTCAATAGAACATTCCAAATTAATATTTAAACCATTCTAATACATTCACCATATTTACTAATTCATTTAATTAAATATTTTTATAAATAAGTTCATGGATATACTATTTTTATGTATCATTTCAATTTATTGATATTAACATCTTTTTACACTAACATGTCTAAATGACTTATTTTCATCAATGAATTCTATAAAACAATTCAAGCCAAGTTTGACATAGTTCATGCTACCCTTTTCAATCTAATTTTCATCATTCCCTTTGCCGTTTTCATAATTTTGGCCAAGTAAGCTTTTGCATCTTTTAATTTTTTTTTTCCCGTTAAACATCTCACTTTACGCACTCCTTTAACATATCAACCTACAAAACATAGAGCAACATATGCCTAACAAATGTTCAATTTCAGTTAAATTCTTTTTAAATTCATATAACTTTTTTCATATGAAATCTTACAACATGTTATATAACACAATCAAACATAATTTCTACATCAACTTAAATTAAACAATCCAAACTCTCTTATTTTAACGATTGACTGAACTTGCATGGATGGAAGACATGAAATTTTTTTAGTTTTTTTATTTTATTTTCATATTATCTACTAAGTTGGAATAATGGACCAGTGAGTTGCAACAACAACTAAATTGAAATAGTGACTTTGCGAGTTGCAATAGTGAACTAGTGAGTTTGATAATAGTATATTCAAATAGTTATAACTTTATGTACATTCAAATTCAGATCAATCCTAACTATAAAGTTATGGAACATCCTATGGTTCACTACATATCCAAAATTTAGTTCAATCCAAAGGTTAAATTATACAATATTGTCAAATACCTTAATTGACCTAAAAGATTGTGAGTTACTATTCAGGAAGAGCAAGTTTTTATTGGGGTTTTTGTTTACAATCTCCACTGATGATCATAAGAAAGAATACATATAAAAAGACCTCCCTGTAAAATTTCAAGCAAATCCAATAGTGGATATGAGAAACAAGCTAATGACTATGACTGACCAGGTGAGTTTTGCTAGAAATATGGTGCCTATTATATCTCTAAGAAAATGACAGATAAATCCAATCCATATAGAGGGTGATGAGATGGACAGCATATCTACAACACAATCCAAATAAACGGTGAATGACAGAGATATGGTTTCTAGGGCACCAACTCTCTTTCCTACTCTCTCTAAATATACTCTAAGTCATAACGCCTCATTCTTCCCATATTAGTACTCTTCGGTGAAAATTTCTCTACAAAGCTTTACCTTTTATGTTACTAGCACAATCTCTCACCAAGGTTTAATAATGGAAGCAAGAAGAAAAGGAATGTAAGAAAACTTTAAAATCTTTCTCTCTTTTTAGAGTTGTTGGAACACTTGACCAAAACTTAAAAAGAAAGGGAGGGGTTGTTTTAATTCATTTACAAAAAATACCCCCACTTAATCCCTATGTCATTAAGTACTAGAAAATTGATAAATACAAATAGAAATATCGAAGGAATGCTTTTATCAATAACTTGTAGTAAATTTTATCAACATAAATATTCTCTTGGTATATACTTAGCGAAATACAGTGAAAAAAGAGAGGGAATTAAAACAAAGCCAAAAACTATAATGACATGTCATTTATACCAACAAAATTACTAATGATATTAATACCGTCAATAAAATCTATTTGCAAACTCGTTGATAAACTGTTTACTTCTTTCTGACATTGTTTATCATGTTCAATTCCATCAATATTTTTCAAAAAACTCTGAAATTATTCACTTCTCAATTGCACTGTTAATTATTGTTTTTTACAAATAAAATCACCGACAGATTGAAAAGTCATCGGTATCATTTGACGAGTTTTTGAATTTTTTTGATAAATTAAAAATTTTAATTAAATATTATAGACAAAACCACTGATAAAATGATTAAAAATATTAGTATTTAGTTATTTGTCGATAAAACTATTAGTTAAATTTCCTAATAAAAAGACTAGAATCCCTCATTTTTACAACATATGAGCCTCTTCTTCTTCTTCTTCTTGTGTAAAAAACATCAACATGCCTTTCTCTTCTCTCTCTTTTCTCTTCAACTCCTTCTCTTCTCTTTTATGCTTAGGTATGTCTTCTCCTCTTTTCTTCTTTTCTTTTCTTGTTTTTTCTTTGATTAACATACTTTATGAATATTTTGTTTCTCATCTCAACTTTACTTACAACTACATTAAGGTAAGATTTTTTTTTTATTCCTTGTTTGTGTTTTTTTCATTATATTTATTTTTTATTTTATTTTAAAAATTTTCTATTCTTAATAATTGTATTAATGTTGTTGTAGTATTTTTTTCCATATGAGATCAATTTTTAGTTGATTTATTTATAGGATTTTTAAATAGATTTTAATTATTTTCTAGTTTTTTTAAATAGATTTTCTTGAAAATATTTTTAAATAATCACTAACAGAATTGCATATGCTATTTTTATTGGTTGTATGACAAGCTTCCCAAGGGAAATACCCAATATAATGAAGCAGATAAAATTTTTTAGCACACTTTTCCTGTAAGTAAATCCATTGATAATACTATTTTTTATTATTATCGATAGACTTATCGACAGACCAAAAATTACTAATAAAAGATTTATTAACAGAGCATTTTTGTTTGTGATCTTGTTGGTAAATTAATTACCAATAGAATAATGGTACAAATACTGATGAAAAATACTGTCGATAAATATAAGAATTTTGATAGTAATTGTCTATTGTTTTTGGCTTGTATCTGCTCTCTTCCAATTCTTTAATGGACTTTGATTGATCTGAAATTTTTTCAAAATAAGAAAATATATCAGATAACTCATAAGATTTCAATTTGATTTAATTATCGGATTGAAAGATATGCTTGATATCGTAAAATTGTACAATAAAAGATTTTATATCAAAATCTAAATTTGCATATAAAGTTATATATAAATTTATTTTGAATTTTCTTATATTTTTTTTATAAATGTTTTCACCTCAAAATTAAAATAATTACTTCACCAGATCAAGAAGTTTCCATGATTTGTCACAAGTTAACGATTCACATATTGATTTTTTTTATCTTTTTATTTCGTCTGAAATTTAAATTCAACTACTAAGAGTTTTAATCCCTATTATACGATTGTTGTGTGAAAATAGTATTACATTTGTATTTGCTTCTAGTACTAACGGAATACTATTTTGTATTTTTTTTTATATAAAAAAAGTGCAGAGACAATTAGACAAACGGCAATAACAATACATTGTAGACTGCACGTATAAACGACAAACCTTTTCTTTTCTTTTTTCCTTCCCTCATTGATAGTATTATTATTATTATTATTGTTATTATTATTATTTTATTTTTGTAGAATGGTTGGAAGATTGATAGACATCGAAGTACTAATCAATCAATTAAAAGCACATAAGGTAATGTCTGTCTAGGATAAGTACATAAATATTTTGCCATAGCACATTTCGGCGAGAACCAACTAGCAACCTTCAAACTCAATCGACATTTGACTCTTCCTCTAACTCATAGTTCCAAACTGCTCTTATTTGTCATCCATTCCATTGAAGACGTAAGATGTCTAAGGTTGAGGGGAGAGTTTGTGGAGAAGCAGGACAAAAACTATGAGCACCACGAGGGCCATACAAATCCAGGGCGCGCCATTGAGTTGGATTGGAAGAGCTGCACCAAAGAGAATGGTAAGTGAAAGCAAGGCTTATAGAAATGCCATTAGGTGAAATCCTCTTGCCACCATTGGAAACACTTTCCATAGAACAATTCCTATGATTGAGGTATAGAAATTGAGCATCACGATGAAGACCAGTGAATGGAAACTAAAAGGGGCGAGGCCAAAAGAGTTGCTGCTATTGACTGTGCAGAAGGCAGCAAAGAGATTAGTTAAGATTGTGAAAGGTACCATCACCAATGCATTAGCCCATCTCTCGAAAATGCCCTTCTTGCTAGAGGTTGCTGCTGCTTCTACAATATTTGATGCTGCCTCGTCGTCATTCATCATCTCAAAGTTTGGAGATTCGAGGCTCAGTTCACCCATCTCCACGATAAGGCTGCTAGGATTCTCAACCGAGTAGCACGATTCATTCTCGGTGTGCTGAAATGGAAAAAGAAAAGATGTGATTATGAGTAATTACTAAATAAAAAGATTAGCATCTTAATGGATTTTTTAATTTTATCGACCTATATCTATTAAGATCGAAATGGGTAAATATTTTAATTTGTAAAAAAAATGTTTGTTTTTTGGAGGGGGAACAGAATATAATATTCATGGACCTTAAATTGAAAAGTACTAGCCCTTTTGGGGTTTCTCTATGATATATAGATGTGTTTTCTTGTATCAATCGTGATTTTGCTTCTTTTTTTTTTAATTTTTTTTATGTTATTTTCTTTGAAGGGTCTATGAGACAACTTTTTTGTTTTTTGGTTGGTTTACATGAAGGCAGGCTCGAAGTTATACCCTTTTTCTCCATGACAATTGGCGGGTCGTGGTGGGAGGATGAAAACCTTAATTAACTTGTACATACAAAAATCAAACAAGCCAAAATTTATTCCATTCCATGTTTAGATTTCTATCCTGTCTTATCTATTTTCGCTCCCTCGGCGAGTTTGCTAACAAACAATTAATGCTGACAAAAGTGTCTAGCTAGGGTGAAAAGCTAGGATGATACCCCTAACAATAACACACGTGGGGTTTCCATACATGAAACAAGTGCTGATTCTGTCATCATTGACAGAATACCATAGCACTTGCCGATTGATTCAAACCCATAAAATGTCTTGCAGACAAAGCACATCTAAATTAATTAAGCACCCTCTCTAAAGCTGAGAAAAAGGGAAAAGAAGAAGAAAAACAGAGAGAAACAAAGACCACATGAAAAATTAAACGACCAAAAAGAGTAAAGGTGAACCCTCTAATCTAATTATTACCTCGGCCATATTGGAGTCGGCGGGAGAGAGAAGCCTTCTTTCCAATACGAGCCCATTATAAAGCCTATGGCTGTCCCGGTGAAAGAGGACATCGTTCATTTTTATGACATTAAAATCGTCCTACTTACGAGCTGTGATAATTTCAAAATATTTATCGAAGGGTCCGATGAATTTATCTATGCACATATTGAGATGAGCATATGCCACAGCCTTGGAAAGTCAGTCGCCTTAAAAATAAAGTGTTCATTGCTCAGAGAGAAAGACATTTTCCTCAAATGGTGAAAATAAAAATACAGACATTGCCATGTTGATTTACGATAAATGGCTGCATCTACAGTTGGAGAGGAATTCAAGGGCAAAATGAAGGAGCTAACATTGAGGTGATATATATGAAATACAAAGGGTGATGAGCATCGGGGTTGCAACCTTGCGGCAGTCACACTACTACAGAGCACAGAGCAAGGAATTAAGACAAGAAAGGATGGGAGTTTTAAATCAAGCCATTTTCTTTCTATACTTATATTTAATAAACAATTCTATTTCTACCTTTTTTCTAACAGAAAATCCTTAAGAAGAAAGGGAGGTTCAAGCGTGCAAATCCATAATCATAAAGCTAGGATTTATCTTAATTTTATTTTTTAGATTTTCCGTCATAATGCATAATGGCTTAATCTAGAATTAAATTCCAAGATCAAATTTGAAAATAAAACTGTACATTGATTTCGATTCAACACGATGCATTCCGTGTACATATCAATCGAACGGCGCATGGAGTGAAGAATTAGAGTTTCTAGCATATGGCTACTTTACTCTCCAAGGCCCAAGCTGGCTGCAAACGATATACGAGAATGTTTTTATTTTTAGTCGTTTTGGTCTGGTGCTGTACTCATCAAGCTTTCAAGGATTAATCTTAATTTAACTTTTTCATGAAAGTTTGAAGTAGTTGCACCCACTGTTTTCCTATGCTTAGATGATTGCCCCAAGTGAATGTCTTCAAACTAGCTAGCTCTATCAACGAAATGACTACTTGATCCTCCGAGAATTGTCTTTAACAAGTGTTTTTACTTGGTGTTGACTATCATTGCTAATTTAGATAGTTAAGTGGAATATTCAAAGCATAATCTTCGATCCCTTTTGCTGGTCGCCTTAAAAAAAATGGACTGCATCGCCTACTTTATTAGTTTCACCTCCCCACCCACGGAAGTTTCCCCTCAGGCACTTCGCATTAGGCAAACATGTTCAGCCATCCGAGGAAAACGAAAAAAGAAAGAAAATAAAATTATATCTAGCCCTTATATAAATTCAACAATATTCCCTTTGGATTACTTTATTTCAATTTTCTCAATATCAACCCTCGAAATTCCCAAAAAAATTTGTTTTTCTCATTATTATGTGTGGAAGAGATCCAGGATCATCCATGAAACCTATGGTGAAGTTTGATGCAACCAAAGAACCTTTATAAATGCATTTGATTATCTATAAATCTTGAATAGCCAGCCTTATATACCAGACCATTTCATTTTTACGACCTCACCTGATCTATTTCTGTAGTGACATGCATGTTAATTCAAATTCAATGAAATCTACAGGTTGTGCTGAATTCACTCGGCAATTCATTATGCACCAAGACTCTGTGACGTGCATTGTAATAGTTTAATTTTTTTATCTTTTTTTTTAATTTGATTATTGATTTTTTCTTAAAAATTATTATTTAATATTATATTAGCTTAACTTTTAATTTTATAATTTATTTTAATTTATTTTGTACGAGGTTACTAAGATGTCAAAAACCAAAAACCATTGAGATGTCAAATGAAATCTACAGGTTGTGCTGAATTTACTTGGCAATTCATTATGCACCGTGACGTGCATTGTAATAGTTTAATTTTGCTATGCTTTTTTTTTTTGTAATTTGGTTATTGATTTAGTTTTTGACTTTATGATTTATTTTAATTTACTTTAGATGAGACATGAGGTTATTGAGATGTCAAAAACCATTTCGATATTGGGATGATTTCCAATTTTACAAAACAGAATCATTTTATGACTTGTAAAATAATATTTTAACATTGAGCTAATGCTTGATTCACTACAAGATTTCATAGTTTTATCGATGGATAAATTTTATTGGTATGAGATTAAGAGTTTATTGGTAATTTCTTTACTGATTAAATCGCCAATGAAAAATGTCCATCGACATACTATTCATCGATAATACCGAATTCCATTGCTAAGTCTATCGGTAATTAAAAAAATATTACTGATGGTTTTTGTAGATGGAAATTATGTCAAAAAAATTCTTGCTTGAAATATATCGATGAATTTATTTAGTTGGTGGTTGTGGCATATTCAGTAAATATTTTTTAGCTTCCCGTTAAATGCTGACAGATGGTATCCCTCTGTAAATTTGTTGGTGAGTGTGATAATTTCACCACTTTGTGAAATGCCAACAGACTTTATTTGTCTATAAATTTGTTGGTGATTGTGGCATTTGCACCAAGCTACTATGAAATGCCGACAGATGTTATCTGTCTGTAAATTCATCGATGATGGTGGCATTTCCTGCTCTTTATCATATGCGACAAATACATTCCATCTATAAATCCCTCAGTGGGTGTTTTTAATTTTTTTTTAAATTGTTTAGAATAAATAATATAAAATTATATAAATTAATAGTAAAAAAATCAATTATGCAAATAAAATTTTATTAAATATAATAAAGTTAAATAATATTCATTATAAATTGAATGTGTTTCAAGAAAAATATCAAAATAGCACAATGACAGAGCTATATAAGGAGGAGGTTGGTTGTTATATAGCTAAAAAAGAGACGTATATATATCGCCACTTTGTGATGGGTTCATGACCATTTGGTGAAGCTATTCATAATTTGCTTAGAGTTGCTCATATTTTTCGGTGAGATGAGTCGTATGTTGTTTATAATTCTCCAATAATTGCTTGTATTTTTTGATGAGATAAGTCATGTGCTCAATACTGATTGGGAGCGGCCAAGATTAAGACACTACAGGCTGCTCGTAATTTCTCAACTATAGTGTTAAAGAGCTTGTACACTTGATTTTTATCAGATTCACTGGACGATCCTACTTCCATCCATAAATTTGGATTAAAATCAGGATGGGTCGAAGGATTATTCTTATATCTCTCCCTCAACTGGCTATTATAGATCTCCTAAAAATGAAAAAAGAAAACATTATATTCCATTCAATAAAAATAATAACTTACAAAATAAAATTATTGAACAGACATACATTAAAGTGTTGAGCGTGGTTGTTAATGAACTGTTGCGCCCTTTTTTTTACAGTCTTGACTCCGCATGTATGTCTTAACAGACAACTCCATTGAGCTCGACTTAAGTCTAAGAAACATTGCCTGTAAGGAAAAAAAATTAATTAAGTAACAAAAAATTTCATTTAAATTAATCTTACTATTCGTTTTTCATGTGCAATAAACAAAACAAGGCTATAGGTGTGCATTGTCATTGAACCATAGCTGGTTTTGGTTGCCAATACCAAATTATGAGCGTTGTGTGGACTACTCAAACATTACATGCTCAAGACATTACAACCATATATCTCCCAAGATGTATAACGGTTTGAAATCTCTTTAAACTGCCACATCGTTTCAGCCTTGGAAATTATTATCTCTTTTTTTTTGCTTCATATAAAAAATCATGCAACCTATTTTCATAGTAAGAAATTAGATTTTGAAGCATAATTTTTTTTAAAAAAAATATTGTATTGTTTACAATGTTATCTAGTTGTCGTATGATATTCCCACACCGTCCTCACAATAATAGCATGCACACTGTCCTAGCTGAATTTGTCATGTGTATAAATAATTAATTTTAAATAAAAAATAATAATTTATTTATAATTATATTAGAAATTTATTAGAAATAAGCTGGAAATTAGAAATTAACATCATCTTCAAATTTGTCAAATCATGAATTAATTTAAGGTATCCATTTAAGATCACTGGATGCTTGACTCCATTGAAATAATACCTTAAATTGATTGTTCAAACCATGAAATAATACCTTAAATTGATTCATGGTTTGAATAGTCAATTTAAGGTATTATTTCAATGGAGTAATATCAAATTTGAGGTTGACCATTTAGGATCTCCATCAACGATTTAAATATCGATGATATTACTTGGGCAACCTCAATGTTTGTGAACCTGAAAATAAATTAAATTAATAAAATATTGATTAGTTGTTCGTAAATTATATTATAATTAAAAAAACTAAAACCAAAACAAACTTACATTGAAAGGTCATCCTTCCACTATGCCTCGTACTTGAAAGTGAATTCATTCCGCTATGAAAACATGCTGCCTCTACGCTATGAAACCATGCTGGAAGAGGCAACATTGGTTAACGGTGCAAGTGTCTATTCTTGATTGGCACATAAGGATATGTCATTCTTGCTGCTAGAAGAATTAGGTGCGACCATCTATGAGTGAAGAGTTGTTGATTTCGTTCAACGCATCTACATAATTTTATGCGAATAATTATATAATTAAATTTGATTGTTAAAAAAAATTTAGCAACACCTCCCTTATACTAGAGACTACCCAAACTTTTTAAGCATGCAAATGTTGAAAATAGCCACAACCAATTGAAAACAAGAAAACCCAAAACTCATACTAAAATAAAATTAACAATAGCATAACTAGCCAAATGTAAGGAAATTGCCTAGGTAACAAACACCATATAGCTAAATCAAATTAGCAACATTCTACAAATTAAAAATGCTTATCATAACCATATCATACTTGATTTCATCAATTCATCAAAATTCCCCAAAACATGTTATTTGTAACTAATTCTTCCTAAACTATCCTAAAAAACACCTCATAATCACAAAGCTCAATTCCATAATAAAAAATCAATAAAATTTACAACACAACACCTAAACATGATAAATTCAATAAATGAACAATTTAAAAAAGAAATAATACAAACATTTTAACTTATAAATGTTGCTACTCCAAACAATTACAAACAAATCAACACATCCAAAACACAGCAAGGTGAAATATATTTTAAGTGCAATATAGTAATGTATAAAGTAATTTCATTACCCATAAATCAACACTCTAGGACAATACCTAGTAATAGTTCATTTATCCTATATAAATTAGTGAGTAATAAAACTATAAATACATATAAAATTACAAATTGTCAATCACACAAAACAATAATAACAGTTTTTAGAAAATACAGAATTATTATAATAAGTATTTTGTGTTACAAAATATATCATCTATAATATCTATTACATGAAAAAAGAGAGTTTTACACATCATTCTAATAATTAATTAGAATTTTCTTGTTCTTTGTTGTCAATTAAATAGTCATCACCTTAATTGTAATTTTCAATATGGATATCATCATCATCTTTATTGACATTTACTTGTTCGCTAGAACTCAAAACAACATTCAACTTCTTTGCATTAACATCAATAAGACTATCACCAAAAACATAAAAATTTAAATTTTCTTTCAAGTCAATCGAAGAAGCAACTCAATATGGTTCAACTAACTCATTAACTTGAAAAACTTTATCTCATATACTTGTGTATTCATTCTCATCCTAAACTTGTTGGCATTGCTTTGCGAAAACAAATACATCGTTTACATTATGGAGTCTAGCTGTTTAGATGTTTTCCACAGACCACAATAAGGATCAACTCTGATTCCTCTGTTAGTTGTATCATACCAATAGCATTTAAACAAAAACACTCTACTCTGCTCGCCATGATATTGCAGTTCGATGACCTCTTCTAATCTATCATAGTAGTTAACTTCTAACTCACTACTAGTTGATCCCTTAACACAAACATTGTTGTTATATATATCTTTCTTTCATGCCCGTATTCTTCAATATAAAACATATATTCATTGATAAAATACTCGTTGTAGTACTTAACTTTTCTTTCAGGGTCTAGGCTTAGTGAAGACAATGACTTAGTGACACGACTAAAAGATTGATATCTTCTCCCAAGTGTAGGAGTGTCAAAGTAATAAATAACCCGGCAAGATCGAGATCAAACCACAGGGAGGTTAATTGTACAAATTATAAATAACAATTATAAATAGCAACAATATTAACAACAACAATAATAATAATAATAGTCGCAATAATAATACTAGTAATAATAGTAGTAGTAGTAGTAGTAGTAGTAGTAGTAGTAGTAGAAATAACAACAACAATAAAGAAAAAGAAAAAGAAGAAGGAGAAGAAGAAGAAGAAAAAGAAAAATTGATGAGAACTTTGATATGGAAAATTAACATAAGGATTAAACAATGATAATAACAAATTTCAAGGTTAAAGGTTTCACTAATAATATGTCAAACAAGTATAGTATAAACTCTTATTATTCAATTGCAAACCACACACAAAGGAGGTTCCAATCAGATTATAGATTGTTAACATGATTACATTAGTCATCTTATTCAATTAATGCTAATACTTGTAAATTTTATCAAGCATTTATGATTATAACTTATGTTAACAACAAATCAAGTTCCTTTCATTGCTCAAGTATCAGTTATATCATACAATATGAGCTATAAAAGTGCTAAGTATTTGTTATACTAATTGTTATACAACATAAATCAAGATTAGTCATTTAACAAGCAAAATATTAAAGAGTGAACAAGATAACAAATATAAAACATATTAATATTAAACATTAAAGTCCATATTAAGTTTACACTATACTTATTCTTACACCATTAGTGTAACCTTTTCACCTTGACATAATAAACTTAGCTAGACATAATGAAAGAAAGAAAAATAAATAAATAAAATAAGAACATAAATAAGATAAAAGTTAACTAAGTAAAGGAAAGGAAATGAAAGACATAAACTTGATATTAATAAAAGCAAAGCATAAACATTACTAAAAATACAAAGAGAGAAAGCAAAAGCATGATCTTGATCTAGACACGAAGATGCCTAAATGTATGGAAAATGCCTCCTTTTATAGGCCAAAATTGGAAACTATTGATTTGATAACAAATTGATGAGTGGGCGACCAACTCTTGACTTGGTGACAATCCCTATCTTCTCTTGTCTGCCCAAAACATCATTGATAACATTACAATTGGAGCCATTTCAAAACATGAAAGTTGTAGGAAATTATCTCCATTTTCTTTTGTAAAAACTTCAGCTCATTTTGACTTCTAGAACTCCAGATATGGCCAAAATACTGAACAGTGCTCGGGCTGGAGGATAGATTCGGGCTTCTTTGTTGTTGCAACAATTTGGACTTGAAAATGGTCTTTTTAGATCCTGGGCTCCATATGAAAGTTGTAGGCCTATGTCTTATCTTTCTATCAATATAAAGGAGACCTAAATCTGAGATTTATAGCTCTAGATATGACCCAATTAACGAATAGTGTTCTAGTTTGGATTGCACCGACATCTCTTTTCTAAGTTTGTCATCTCTTTATCCTTTCAATTTTAATCCTTAAATTCATCAATCAATTCTTTCATTTATGTGATAGGCCTGCATTTAAAATGAACATTTACCATAAATTAAAGGTATCTTATATTATTAGATATATTATTATAAAAGAAGTTTTAGTTAAGGAGTTATTGATACTTCAAGTGCAAAATGATGATAGAAAACCTTGATAAAAATATACTTTTAAGTATCAATCACAACCCCAACTAGCTTATTACTCGTCCCTAGTAATCAAAGCATTAAAATAGAAAAACAATTTGCAAATTCCACAAAGCAAGGTATTCATCATTCAACTTCCATTTAATCTATCCAGATAAACAAACTCTCGTTAAATTTATATACCTATTCAATACCTCTTAACAAAATATTCATAAACTTTTTTTTTATGCTCAATATATCAACACATAATTATAGGGCTTTTCTTGGAAGAAAATAAAATTTCTGTTCTAATGTGTAACGTTAACTTCCTTGGGTTGGGATTATTATTTTTGTCTTCTTCTTCTTCTTGTTTTTTTTTTCTAATATATATACATATAATTTAAAACACCATGTATCTTTAACTCATGTAACGAGCTTTTAGATAATGACTCCTAGACTAGTTGGTCTCAGGGCATTAGGTGTTAAGGCACCCCTGCGAGCTTAGTAACTTGGGTCGCAGATACTGATATGTAAATAGTGCAATGTTTGATTCCCTTAAGCTTTTTTCCTTAACCCATGTATCAAGCGTTGGGCCAATAGCTCCCAAGTCAGTTGACTTTAGGGTATTAGGTGTTAAAACACCCCTTCAGGCTTAATAGCTTAGGTTAGTGACACGACAAAGAGATTGATGTCTTCTCCCAAGTGCAG
>SRLM01003337.1:0-12531 GCA_015708895.1 Populus ilicifolia
ATGTTTTCCCCCATCACTAATCATAGCCCGGAGCATGCCAAAATGAGAGAAAATATTTTCTTTCAAGAATCTGACCACAACTCGATGGTCATTGGTTCGAGATGCAATGACCTCCACCCATTTAGACACATAATCAACAGCTACAAGGATGAATTGGTAACCAAATGAACTTGGAAAAGGTCCCATGAAATCAATCCCCCAACAATCAAATATTTACAAAACAAGGATGGGGTTAAGGGGCATCATGTTACGCCTAGTGAGGCTACCTAGTTGTTGGCATCGGTCACACGCAACACAGAAGGCATGAACATCTTTAAACATGGTGGGCCAATAAAAACCACACTGCAAGATTTTGGCAATGGTTTTCTTGGAAGAGAAATGCCCACCACAGGCTAATGTATGACAAAAATTAATGACACTTGGAATTTCATGATTAGGGATGCATCGCCTAATAATGTGATTTACTAAAAAAAACTTGCATGTCTTATCTTGGGACTAAAAAAAAGAAACCTTATGTGATTTACTATACAAGTAAAACTTTAAATAGTGCTCTAATAAATTACAACACCACTAGAAAAGAATTACTTGCAGTAGTGTTTGCATGTCTTATCTTGTCGACTCACCTGTCGTTGTTTTTAGTGATCATGCAGCTTTAAAATATCTTTTTTCAAAAAAGAATTCTAAGGCTAGACTGATAATATGAATTTTGTTACTTCAAGAATTTGATATCACAATTAAAGATAAGAAAGACACCAAAAATGTTGTCATGAATCATTTGTCAAGATTCACAACAGATTCGAGATCTGACATCACACTAATCGATGACTACTTTCCTAATGAATCCTTATTTTCTGTCTCTACAATACCTTAGTTTGTTAATATTGTTAATTTTCTTGTTCAGGAAATTTGCCAGCTTATTGGAGTACCCAAGACAAACGAAAGTTCTTGAACGAAGTGAAGAACTTTTATTGGGATGACTCTTATTTATTCAAATATTATCCTGATCAAATATTTTAAAGATGCATTTCCAACAATGAGGTAAGTAGTGTGTCATTAAATTTTGTCATTCTAAGGCATTTGGGGGTCATTTCTCATCAAGAAAGACAACTGCAAAAATCTTACAAAGTAGATTGTACTAGCCTACCATGTTCAAGGACTCATAAGCATTCTGCAAGACTTGTGAAAATTATCAAAAGTTGGGATTTGTCTCAAAACATCACATGATGCCTTTAAATCCTATTCTTGTCATCGAGATCTTTGACCGTTGGGGTATAGATTTCATGGGTCAATTTCCTTCATCATTTGGTTTCCTATACATATTAGTTGCAGTAGAGTATGTTTCAAAATGGATAGAGGCAATTCCAAGTCGAAATAATGATCACAAAACAGTGATAAAGTTTTTGAAAGAAAATATTTTAAATTGATTTGGAATCCCTCGAGCCATCATAAGTGATGGTGGAACACATTTCTGCAACAAGTTATTTGAGTCTTTAATGAAAAAATATAGAATCACATAAAAAGTTGCCACCCTTTATCACCCATAGACAAGTGGATAAAGGCAATTCCAAGTCAAAATAATGATCATAAAACAGTGATAAAGTTTTTGAAAGAAAATATTTTAAATTGATTTGGAATCCCTTAAGCCATGATAAGTGATGGTGGAACACATTTCTACAATAAGTTATTTGAGTCTTTAATGAAGAACTATAGAATCACACAAAAAGTTGTCACTCCTTATCACCCACAGATAAGTGGATAAGTAGAACTTGCTAATAGAAAGATCAAATAAATCTTGGAGAAAACAGTGAATCCTAATAGGAAAGACTAGTCTTTGAGACTTAATCATGCACTTTGAGCTTATCAGACTACTTATAAAACTTCATTAGATAAGTGACCTTATAGACTAGTTTATGGAAAACCTTGTCATTTGCCTGTGGAACTTGAATGTAAAGCTTTTTGGGCTATTAAAGCTTTCAATTCAAATCTTGATGATGCTAGTCAACTGTGAAAATTACAAATAAAGCATGAATCAAAGAGTTTCGTGACAAGAAAATACTAAAAAAACAATTCAATGCTGGTAAAAAAGTCTTATCTTATAATTCTCGACTACATCTATTTCCTAGAAAACTAAAATCAAAATGGAGCGGTCCTTTTATTGTGAAACAAGTGTATCTATACAGGGCTTGTGATATTGAGAATCTAAAAATTAGCAATGTTTTTAAAGTAAACTTTCATAATTTTTCAATTGAAAATGACTCTATTGAATTGGGGATCCTTTGTATAAAGATTGATATTTTTTCTCATATTGATTTTATGTTTCCTTTTGGTGTGACCTTTGTTTTGTTAGTTTTTTTTTTCCATCCCTATCAAATGGTAGATAATGAAACTCCATGACTTAAGTTGATTCTTTTAGTTTTCTGTAATAACTGATATCTGTGTATATATTTGTTTAATTCTTTGCTCTTTCTCCTTTCTTTACATCTCTTCTCATTTGAAAATGGACACTACTCTTGAAAAATTAAAAAAGTATTTTCTTGCTCTACCTCAGAATGCGATTACAAAAATTTACTATACTAGATATGCATGATTGAGATTGTTAATGAATCATGGAATTTTTGAAGATATTCGCTAGCTAATTGAAGGAAAGGTCTAATTATCAGGTGAGTCCTCTAATTCTTTCATTTGATACATATTTGGAACAGGTAAAAGCACTTTGGCAAAGAAATGTCATGCAAAACGAATGAAAGTCTATCACAGATGTGCCAAATGGACTTGTAGTGCAAAATATTGTTCTTTAGAAATGGTATCTATAAATCATAAAGATAAAATATAGTTCATTAAGGATGACTGAGTAAGAAGTTTTTAGATAATCTTCTATTAACTCTTGAGATGCACTCTAGTGGAGATGTCCATCATGTAATTTATAATTTATGGCTGCAATTCCATAAAGAAAATGCTCGACATAGTTCTAGGAATTTGACTAAAAAATACCATGTTTGGTAGTTTTTAAGAAAATTGAATGGGAAGCCTATCCCTAACCCATAGAGGGCGTTTAAGCTGTTCTTGGACGTAAAACCAAGAAAAGATGTGAGCCACAATCACAACTACTTGTACATACACATGTTAACTATTTGTATATACACATGTTTTAAAAAAAATAAAAGAGAGAGAGACTTCAGCTGGCCTACATATAGGTGGTATGATTGCATTTTTACTTTCTCATCTATAAATTCTTCTCTTCCTTCCCTTTAATTCTACTTAACCCACACATTCCACAAATATCAAAGTGCGTTGAAATGACAAATTCCTCAAGTTGTCAAATATGAAATATTTGTGTTTTTGGTGGATCTAGTCCTAGAAAAGAAAAAAAGGTTTTTAAAATTAGCAAATCATCTTGGTCAGATATTAGCTGCAAGAAATATTCATTTGGTGTATGGAGGAGGCAACCATAGGTTAATGGAGTGTGTGTCAATAGTTGTATTTTTAGGGGGTAGTCAAGTTTTGGGGGTTGTCTCCAAAGCTTTAGCACAAGGGGACATTATTAGAAACATAATTGGAGAGGAACTACAGGTCTCCACAATGTCTAATCGAATGCATACAGTGTTTAGACATGTTGATACCTTCATTGCCTTGCCAAGTGATCTAGGCACACTAGAAGAGATCTTTTATATTTCCTCTTGAGCCCAACTTCACATTCACCATAAACCCATAGGTTTGTTAAATGCTAATGGCCGTTATGATAAGTTGTTGTCTTTTCTTGATCATGCTATGGAACAGGAATTTCTAACATCTTTAACATGACAAATCATAATCTTTACTACTATTGCTGAAGAATTGATTGACCAATTACAATCTTTCACTCCTATAATTGATCCCTCTATAAGTGGCATAAATTGGTCAATTAAGGACAATTGGAAAAAGGTTAGATTGGATTTAAGTCTTCGTTTATGAAACCTTGTGTTTATTATTTCTTATATTTTTTTAAGTGTGTTTCAAGTTTGTCAAAGTTTGTTATTTTAGGTGATATCTTCTATACTCTATCTTTCTACCTTAGGACATTGAGGATAATGTTTTGTTTTGGTTGAGGGGAAGGGGTAGTAGTAGTTGATACTTACATAAAATAAAAATTACTGGTTGTGTTTTCTATTTGCAAAACCATTGTTACTAAGATGGCAAAGTCAAGGATTTATTTTGTTAAAGTGACTCTTGAGATGCATTCTAATAAACATTCTTAATAAGACCTATTATAATACTTCTTAAAATATTCAGGTTAAACTAACTCTTGAGATGCATCCTCGAGATATGTGCTAGATGAAGAAGGAACACAATTGGAATGTGTTCATTCTAGAATAAGAAAAAATGATAAGACATGTTGATAGCAAGTTGTTTAAGATATAAGCAATTAAGTCCATATTGAGTTTATATTATACTTATCCTAACATCATTAGTGAAATCTTTCACCTTGACCATTATAACTTAACTAGACATTATGAAGAAGAAAGAAGTATCAATAACTTCTTAATTAGAGCATGTTTTATAATAACAAGTATGATAATATAAAATACCTTTAATTTATGGTAAATACTCATTTTAAATGCAGGTATTATCACATTTCAAAGAATTGATTGTTGTGATTAATTATTGAAAGTGAAAGGCAAAGAAAAGCTAAGCTTATGAAGGAGATGCCAATTCACTTCAAATTCAAACATTGTTTAGTCATCGAATTATATCTAGAGCTATAGATCTTAGATTTCATATGAATTTAAATAGATGGAAAGATAAGAAATAGGCCTATAACTTTCATGGGTATGAAAAGACCTAAAATTTCCATTTTCCAATTCAAAGTTTGGTCACAAAAGAGAAGTTCGAATCTATCTTACAATCCAGCTCAAACACAGTAGAGTTTTACCTATAACTAGAGTTCTAGAAGTCCAAATGACCTGAAATTTCATACGTGGAAGGAAAAGACAATTTCCAACAACTTTCATGAGAGGACCAACTCAAATTTGGATGGTAGAAATGAGATTTCATCCAAGCAAGAGCATGAGGGCTATCCATCACGTCCATCAGCAACACTGCTCAGTAATTTAGACATATCTCGAGCTATATTGCTCTAAATGATCTGAAATAGCACCAAGGGTCTTGGCCTAGTGGTGGTAGGGGCTTGTCTCCTTCCACTGCACCTGGGTTCGAGCCCTAACGTGCACGCCTGTCATCCCCGCGGTGCCTTACATGCCTACTGGGTTTGCAGGGTATCCAGTGGGCTGGGGGGATTAGTCGTGGTGCGCGCAAGCTGGCCCGGACACCCCACGTAAATCAAAAAAAAAAAACCAAATAAATGGTTCTGAATTTTAACCTATAACATGATGCATTTGCCATTCATTTGAGCATCTTGGTTTTCATATGAAGATCATATTCTTACTCTCTCTTTTTATATTTTTGTCATACTTAAGTTTTACTTTCATTAATCTCTTGTTCAGGCTTGTAAATTCAATATGAACTTCAATGCTTATATCCTAAACAACTTGCTAGTAACATGTTTTATCATTTTTATCTTATTAATTCCTAATACCTTGTTAAATGGTTAATCTAGATCTGTGTTATATAACACTTGGTACATCAAATACTTGATCCTTCATAGTCTTTGACCGACATCGTTATTTTGAGAGGAACTTGATTTGTTGTCAACATAAGTTAGTATCATGAATACTTGATAAAATTTATAAGTATGATGTTATATAAATAAGATGATTAATAATTAATAAAAATTTTATACCTTATCTCTAATACTATTAGTGTATCCTATAACCTTGATATTTGTTTTTATCATTGTATATAATCTTTATATTAATCTTACATCTCAAAGTTTTCTTTAGCTCATCTTCACCACCACCACCATTATTGTTGTTGTTCTTCTTATTATTGTATTATTATTATTATTATTATTTATAATTTATATAGTTAACTTCCTTGTGGTTCAACCTTAGTTTTGTTGGGTTATTTATTACTTTAACACTCCTACATTTGGGATAAGACATCAACTCTTTGATTTGTCAAACACCACTCTTGAAAAATTAAAAAAGTATTTTCTCGCTCTTTCTCAGAATGCAATTACTAAATTTTACCGTGTTAGATGTGCAAGATTGAGATTGTTAATGAATCATGGAATTCCTGATGCGAACCTCGTGATCACATGGTCACACAACCACACGCAAAGATGTCAATTCCCGGAAAGCCAAGTAAATCAAGTTTGATAAGAGTGTGACACAAAGATAACTTGTACCTAGGCACTAGTACTATTGAAAACGAAAAACCCGCACCCAACAAATATTGATTCACGAACGAGAAGTATAAGGATGACACCACAAAGACAGTTGTTCTTTGATAAGTTGTTTTTCGGTTCATTAGAGAACTATGGAAGGGAGATTATCTCACCAACACATACACACATAAAGTGCGGCAAACAAGAAATTTTATTAATCTGAATAATCCTTTTCTTACATGTTTGGTTATGCCTCTATTTATAGTGATTCTGGACTTAAGAAACCCTAATGGACCCCCCTTAGATGGACTTATATGTAGCCCACTTACAATTGATCCAACTAAGTAATAATAACCCAAAGACTAAGAAGAAAATAATAAACATATAAAAATCTGAAAATTACTATCCTAAATATGCTAGAATCAGATTTGTCACCATTAAGAGTCCTAAATAGACTAGGAAATCTGATCTGAAGGTAGAATGCATTCTAAAGTCTTCTTTCCTTTTGTAGCTCGGATGACCAAGGAATCCTTGTAAGAAAAGGATTTTGAAACCTTAATGAACCCTTGCCACACTTGGAGATTTTATTGCAGCTCATTGAAAATCCTTGTCGAATTAGAAAATTCCCAAAATAAGTTGGCACATCCTTTTAGGAAAAGAATCCTAGCCAAATAGGAAGTCCACAAGTCAAAAGGAAGTAAATAACAAAATTCATACAGCCTCTATTGACCCATATTGAGATACCTTCACGAGCTCCGATTGATCTGAAAGTTTAACCCAAGGTAATACAATATGTCAGGAGACTCCATGTAAAATTTCAGCTCGATCCAACAGTCTAATTGAGAATTATGATTGTTGCCGTAAAACTGGATAGTTGCACATTTTTCATCAAAATACCAAATTTGACTTTGCTTGGATCATATCAATTTCTAAAGATATTCACTAGGTGATTGAAATAAAGGTTTGATTATTATGTGAGTACTCTAATTCTTTCATTTCACACATGCTTGGAATAGGTAAAAGCACTTTCGTAAAAAAACATCGTGCAAAACTACTAAAAGTCTATCATTGATGTGTTAGATGGACTTGTAATGCACAATGTTATTTTTTAGAAATGGTGTTTGAAGAAATAATACAATTCGCTAAGAATGGCTTGAGTAAGGAGTCTTTAGGTAATCTTGTATTAACTCTTGAGACGTATCTTAGTGGAGATGTGCTTTGTGCAATTCATGATTTATGACCACTATTATATAAAGAACATGCTCGACTTAGTCTAGAAATTCTGATTAAAAAAGACCAGGTTTTTTAGTTTTTAAAAGAACTAGGATGGGAAGCCTATCTTCGAACCATAAAGGGTGTTTAAGTCGTTCTTGGACTCAAAACCAAGGAAAGATGTGAGCCACAATCACAACTACCTGACATACACATGTTTTTTCAAAAACATAACAATGAAATAATAATAAAATAAATAAATAAAAAGAAAGAGAGAAAGAGTATGAGACTCCAGTTGACCTACATATAGGTGGTATGATTATATTTTCAAGATCTCATCTACAAAATCTTCTCTTCCTTAGTTTTATTGTTACTTAACCCATACATTCAACAAATATAGAAGAGTGTAAAAATAATAGGTTCCTCAAGTCACATAAGAAACATTTATGTTTTTGGTGGATCTAGTCCTAGGAAAGAAAATAAGTTTTTAGAATCAGCAAATTATCTTTGTCAGGTACTGGTTGTATTTTTAGGAGGTACTCAAGTTATGAGCGTTGTCCCTAAAGCTTCAGTACAAGAGAACATCATTGAAAAAATAATTAGAGAGCAACTACAAGTCTCCATAATGTTTGATCGAATGAATGCAATGTTTAAACACGCTAATATCTTCATTGCCTTATTAGGTGGTCTAGACACATTGGAAGAGGTCTTTCATATTACCTCTTGGGTCCAACTGAACATTCACCATAAATCCATAGGTTTGTTAAATGTTAATGGTTTTCATGATAAATTATTGTTTTTTTCTTGATCATGCTGTGGAATAGGAATTTCCAACATCTTTGGCAAGACAAATCATAATCTTTACTGCTACTACTAAACAATTGATTGACCAACTATAATCTTTCACTCCTGTAATTGATCCCTCCATGAGTCGCATAAATTGATCAACTAAGAAAAACGATAAAAAGTTTAGATTGGATTTGAGCCTTCATTTGTGAATCTTTGTGTCTTTTGGTTATATTATTGTGTTTTGTTATTTCTTATATTTGTTTAAGTGTGTTTTATGTTTGTCAGTGTTACATCATGTCAATTCTCTATCAACGTCAATGGTGAGCTTGCAGGTTACTTTCAAGGAGGGAGAGGGCTGAGACAAGGTGATCCACTTTCTCCATATTTGTTTGTCCCATATATGGAAATCCTTTTGGGGCTATTCTGCAAGATGAAGGCCAACCAAAACTTCAAGTTTCACTGGAGATGCAAGAAGGACAACATTTCTCATCTTTGTTTTGCTGATGACTTAATGATTTTTAGCAAGGAGGATGTAAACTCAATTTGTATTATCAAAACTATGCTCACAAACTATCAATATAAACAAAACAAGTTTTGAAAGAAAATGTAAAAAAACCCGTTACAACAAGACAACTTGATAATGGAACCAAGTTGTTTCTGATTTCTAGAGAGGACTATCAACAGTAATCTGGAGAGAGAGAGATTAGAGATCAAACTATCAGAGCTAGATTTACTCCGTCCACCATTGGATCATCCTCATTTCTGACTATGCTGTTCGTTTCAACCTTCTTGAAACATTGACCGAATGGATCTTTGTTTCAATCAACGAGGTTGGAGATATTGATCTTGCAATATTTCTATTGTTCTTTATTTTTAGTTGCAGCAGAGTGAATTAGGTTATGGAAATGAATGTTTCAAATTAGTATTTCAAAGTTAGATTTGAAAGGCCATTGCCACACTTAAAGTTTAACACTACTGCTCACCTGGAAGTTCAGTTCCTTTCTAGTTATAGAGTGGTGTTGTTAAAGCTTGATCTCTTTTGTTCATCGTTGGATTGTCACCATTATTTAGTATGTTGTATGTCAAAACATGCTCCACATCTTGACCGAATGGATCATCATTCTAATCAATGAGCTAGAAGATACTAGCCTCTTAAATTTGTAATTCTCCTTTTCCTTCATGAACAAATCTGAATCTTGTTGTTTATGAGATTAGGTTGTTGTTGCATTTGAGCTTCGGTTACTTCTTAGACTCAGTTTCTCTTCTTAGAATTTTTCTCTCTCTAGTATTTACATGCTGCTATAATGTCCTTATGTTTTGTTGTGGAAACTGTTCCAATGGTTAACTCTAACATTGAATAACACAATGAAGTTAAGTCTGGACATATATTGAGATTAAAGCTACAAGATATGCTGAATAGCCACGGGATGAGGATTTCTCAGTTTACTAGTGTTAATCAAGTTAATTTTGAAGCAAGCATAGAGAAATACTCTAATTTCCAAACTACTAATGTTGTCTCATAAATGAATCAAGTGCTAAGTTCTAAAGTTGATGAATTGAAGGTAGGGTCTCAGCAACAAGACTAGCTAAACCTTAGTCCTAAATTGAATTTTTTAAATGCTTTGAAGGGTTCTGATGTTGATAACAATGAGGGTAGCAAAACCCTTGGTATTTCTTCGATCCGTAATTTGCATTTTACTCCCTCTGTTATGATTGATGGTTGTGTGATAGTAGCTCCTCCACTTTATATGTTTGAGGATGGCTACGAACTTTGGAAATCCACCCTAGTTGGTCATTTTGTGGGTCAAAAATTACTGTATCCCGTTGTTAATTCCATTGCCAAAAGAATTTAGGGCTCCTATGGTCTATTAAAAGTTTTATCTTCAGATAATGGTTTCTTCCTATTCACTTTTGATTCTGTTGATCACGCCACTAATGTGTTGGAAAGAGCCCCATGGCACATGGCAAACAGACCTTTGGTGCTTAAATGTTGGCAACCGAACATGCAATTCTTGAAAGGTGATTTGGTTAGAGTTCTGGTATGGGTTAGCCTGTATAATATTCCACTCAAGTATTGGACTATTAAGGGGTTGAGTTGCTTAGCAAGTGCTATTGGGGTTCCCTTTCATGCGGGTCATACTACATTGTTGCGTAAAAGGCTTAGCTAAGCAAGAGTTTGTGTTGAGATAGATGTTACAAAGATGCTGGTTAAGGAATACGACCTTCACTATCTAAATGGGTTATTCATAATAATTTTAGCTGATTATGAATGGATACCGTCGAAGTGCAATAATTGCAATGGGACACACCATAGCGATATGGGCTCCTAATAACATAATCTTACAGTGGTGCCAAAGGGTAAAAGGAAAGTAGGAGCTTTGAACTCTAAATCTGCGAATAATAAGCAGAATCAGTTTCAATGGTAGGTAGTTGCTAAACGAAATAAGGGTTTAGTGAGGGGTGAAAATGGTCCTTTGGCATTTAAAGTGCGTAACTATAATAAGAATGGTTGTTCGACATCTGGTATACATATGTCTGATTGAAATATGAATGAGAAGGCTGCATCAAATGTGCACAATGCTGATTGTTATGAAGATGAAAATCCTACCTCTCCTCTTGTTTTGAAGAATGTGCGCAATGTTGATTCTTATGAAGATGAAAATCCTACCTCTCCTCTTGTTTTGAAGAGTTCACGAGGAGACATAAAGCAGGAGCAGCGGTACAAGTACTACTTTAGATGAAAGTTTAGTCATCTCTAATACATCTCATGATGCGACTGTGAACCAAGTTCTTTCCGTTGATAGTCATAACCTAAATGTAGATATTGACGTAATGGGAGGTGATACAGATGAGGAATGAACCGATAAGGAGTTGACATCACCAATCCTGACAAGTCCACAAACTCTAAATGCCACCGAAAAGGAAACTGTTAATCAATTAGCTATTAAGGCTAGAGACTCTCTAGAGAAAAGGAAAAAGGGTTCAAAAGCCTCTTTAAAGAAGAATAAGAAATCTATCTCCTCGCCTAGGGGCATGTCGAGGTAAACTTCGTGTTGCTGTGTGTACTCCTATTTTCCTATAATTATTAGATGTTGGAATGTTAGAGGATTGAATGATCCCATAAAGCATTCAGCATTGCGTCAGCTCATCCATCAAGAGAGGATGACTCCTTTTGGTTTGGTTGAAACTCAGGTTAGAGACAAGAATAAAGATAATGTTTCTCAACTTCATCGTAATTGGTCTTGTATAATCATGATTTCTCTTGTTGTGGTCATATTTGGGTTTGTTGGAATGCTTATGTGGTGAAGGTGGATATCTTTGGAATGCCAGACCAGGCTATTCATGTTTCTATCACTATATTAGCTACCAATATTTGTTTTAATGCTTCAATTATTTACGGAGACAATAACGCTTCCTTACGTAAGGCATTATGGTATGATATAGTGAGTCATGTATTCTTAAATCTTAATTTACACACACACACTTCAACATATAATTGTGGGTTGCATATTGGATTATTACATTATTTATGTTCTTTTGTTAAAGGTAACAACTAAGAGAAAGGGATAGTATATATAAAAAAGAGAAAAAAAAAAGAAAAAAAAAAGAGAAAAAAAAAAGAATGATAATAATAAAAATGTAGATAAGTTTGGTTTCGTAACCTCCCTAACCTAAGCAATTAAGCCCGAAGGGGTGTTTTAACACCTAATACCCTAAAGTCAACTGACTTGGGAGCTATTGGCCCAACGCTTGTTACATGGGTTGAGGAGAAAAGCTTAAGGGAATCAAACAATGCACTATCTACATATCAGTATCTGCGACCCGAGTTACTAAGCTCGTAGGGGTGTCTTAACACCTAATGCCCTAAGACCAACTGGCCTAGGAGTCATTAGCTGAAAGCTCGTTACATGGGTTAAAGATGCATGGTGTTTTAAATTATATGTATATATATTGAAAAAAACAAAAAAAAAGAAAGAAAAGAAGACAAAAATAATAATCCCAACCCAAGGAAGTTAACTTGAAACATTAGAACAAAAATTTTGTTTTCTTCCAAGAAAAGCCCCATAATTATGTGTTGATACATTGAGCATAAAAAAAAAGGTTTATGAATGTCTTGTTCAGAGGTATTGAGCAGGTATATAAATCTAACAAGAGTTTCTTTATCTGGATAGAGTAATGGAAGTTAAATGATGAATACCTTGCTTTGTGGAATTTGCAAATTGTCTTTCTATTTTAACGCTTTGATTACTAGGGACTAGTAATAAGCT
>SRLM01003337.1:15281-41244 GCA_015708895.1 Populus ilicifolia
CACTTTCATAGCCGATACTGTATGGTATAACCGACACCTGAGCTATGAAAGGAACTTGATTTGTTGTTAACATAAGTTATAATCATGAATGCTTGATGACATTTACAAGTATTAGCACTAATCGAATAAGATGACTAATGTAATCATGTTAACAATCTATAATCTGATTGGAACCTCCTTTATGTGTGGTTTCTAATTGAACAATAAGAGTTTATACTATACTTGTTTGACATACCATTAGTGGAACCTCTAACCTTGACATTTGTTATTATCATTGTTAATCCTGACTTTAATATTTCATCTCAAAGTTCTGATCTCCTTCTTCTTCTTTATTGTTGTTGTTGTTACTACTACTATTACTACTACTACTACTACTACTATTATCATCATCATTGTTGTTGTTGTTGTTGTTGTTATTGTTGTTGTTGTTGTTGTATTGTTGTTATTTATAATTTGTATAATATCCTCCCTGTGGTTCAACCCTGGTCTTGCCGGGTTATTTATTACTTCGACACTCCTGCACTTGGGAAAAGACATCAATCTTTTCGTCGTGTCACATGTCATCATAAAGGACCCACTTGCCATGTCATCAGCTGCGAGCTGCATTAAGCCGAGTGGCGTTGGAATCGAGTCGTGGGACAGGATTCTATGTGGTGGAGTTTATGTGAAACCAGTTCTGAGATTGAATCTGGCCATTATCAAGCTAGAATTGTTTTGATCAAATCTTAGCTGTTTGAAGTGCAATTTGGATAATTTTAAACTTTTTTCCAGCTAATTTGATCATTTTGGGTTCAATGGTGTGATTCAATCATTGAGATTGAGACCAGAAATAATGGTGGTGAATTATTGAAAAGAAATTGCCCGATTATAAGGCATCTAATGGTCATCATGGTGGTAGATGGAGATGAAGAAGAAGAAAGAGCACATGTTTAACCAATTACATATGCTGAAGTGTTTAGTGGGGAGATTTTATGCAAACACCCAAAAGAAATATATATATATATATATAGACAGAACTGATAAAGTAGTTTTCGCTGCTGATTTCTCGATCGGCAGCGACGCAGTTTTCGCTGCCGATTTCTCGATCGGTTTCTGCTGCCGATTTCTGCATCTGCAGCGAAGCAGTTTTCGCTGCCGATTTCTCGATCGGCAGGGACACAGTTTTCACTGCCGATTTCTCAATCGGCAGGGACACAGTTTTCGCTGCCGATTTCTGCATTGTCAGCGACGCAATTTCTGCTGCCTGCCGATTTCTTGATCGGCAGTGACACAGTTTTCGCAGCCGATTTCTGCATTGTCAGCGATGCAATTTCTGCTGCCGATTTCTGCATTTGCAGTGAAGCAGTTTTCGCTGCCGATTTCTCGATCGACAGTGACACAACTTCCGCTGCCGATTTCTGCATCTGCAGCGACGCAGCTTCCGTTGTCGATTTCTGCATTGTCAGCGACACAGTTTTCGTCTTAAAAAATAAAATAATAATAATTTTCTTAAGGGGCTGAGAGGGAGGGGTAAAACTGGTTTTAGATAGACCAAAACAAGGACAAGAACACATATAAACCAACCCCCAAACACTCACCTCATTTAATGGGGAGTATAAATATAAGGAGGAGAGAGCAGGTAACCCTAGCTTTTATCAAAGTTGCTGCAGTTGTATGTCCAGCTGCTTGTTACTCCCCTTTCTCTCCCCAACAGAAACCTAAGCCTTGTGAACGTGTGAGGGAGAGAGAGGAGACCTTGAGAGAAGATTGGACAGCCACCTAGAGAGAGAGGAGAAGGGAACCAACGTGAGAGGAAGAAGAAGGAAGAAAACCAGCAGGAGAGGGGGAAGAACACTGTCAAACCTTCCTCAAACCTAGCTAGATTTGTAACGTATGGGTCATGAAACTTCCTTCCTCTTCTCCTTAAGATTTAGAACCAGAAATGAAGAAGAAAAAAGAAACCCTAAGAAAATTGAACTATGACCTAAGCTAGCTGTGAAGAAAACAGAAATTTACTAAGAGGACAAAGAAAACAGAAATGAAATAAGGTCAATTGTAAAACAACTAGTAAAGAAAAATGAATAAAATAGAAACAACAAATCATAGTAGGGGGCCGACTTTAACTATAAGGTTGGCCGGCATGCAATGTGTGTTTTGCTGGGATTGGCTGAAGGATTATGTGCTGGAATGGATAGTTTCAATGTGTGTATTCTACTGGAATGATTGAAAGATATATGTTTTAATTGATGGTTTTCAATGTGTGTCTTCTGCCGTGAAATTTCAATTCGCTGCCGAAACTGTATCGGCTGCAGCAAATTAGTATTCGCTGCCGAAATTGAGTCAGCTACAGTGAGTTAGAATTCGCTGCCGAATTGAGTGTTTTACAGTGACATTTCGATTTGCTGCCAAAAATGTGTCGGCCGCAGGCGAATTAGCATTCGCTGCCGAAACCGAGTCTTCTACAGCGAATCAGCATTCGCTGCAGAATTATGTGTTCTTAGCAAATTTCGAGTCGCTGCCGAAAATGTGATTGCTGCAGCGAATAAGTATTCGCTGCTGAAATTGAGTCAGCTGTAGCGAGTTAGAATTCACTGTCGAATTGGGTGTTTTGCAGCGAGATTTTGATTTGCTGCAAAAAATGTGTCGGCTGTAGGTGAATTAGCATTCGCTGCCGAAACCGAGTCTTTTGCAGCGAATCAGCTTCGCTGCAGAATTATGTGTTCTGCAGCAAATTTCGAGTCACTGCCGAAAATGTGACGGCTGTAGCAAATAAGTATTCGCTGCCAAAACCAAGTCTTCTGCATCGAATCAGCATTCGCTGCAGAATTGTGTGTTCTGCAGCAATTTTTGATTTGCTACTAAAAATGTGACGGCTGCATTGAATAAGTATTCTCTGCCAAAATTGAGTCTTCTACAGCGAATTAGAATTCGCTGTCGAATTGTGTGTTCTGCAGTGAATTAGCATTCGCTGCCGAAACTATGTCGGCTGTAGCGAATTAGAATTCGCTGCTGAATTTATGTTTCACAGCGAAACTGCGATTCACTGCCGAAACTGTGTCGGCTGCAGTGAATTGCTGCTGAAGTTGAGTTGTCTGTAGCCAATTAACATTTGCTGTCGAGTTTCATGTTCTACAGTGAATTTATGATTCGCCACCGAAGTTGAGTTGGTTGCAGCGAAATTGTGATTCGCTGCCGAAACTGAGTTGTCCCCTACGATTTAGCATCTGCTGCCGGAACAGTGACGCCAACTGCGAAACAGTTTTCACTGCCGAATTGGCAGCCTGTAGCGAACCAATTCTCACTGCCGAATTTGGCAGCCTGCAGCGAACCAGTTCTCGTTGCCGATTTCTACAATAAGCCTCCTAGGCAAAAATGACTTAAATGTTAGTAACAATTTCATGGTATGATGGTGTAAAATGTGGAACACTTGAATGTGAATATATGAACTTTTGAAATAAGTGTGGTGACAAATGTGATTCAAAAATACAAATATACTAAATTGTGACCATTGTTGTCTTAGGTGGTGCGGTCGGGATCGGACTATCATCAAGACAAGAACAAACCACAGGTGGAGCAGGTAGGTGACTTCCACTTTCCTTTTTCATACGTTAATAATGTCATACTTTAACATGAATGTTACCATATTGGGTTAGAATAGATAACAGATTGTCAAATGTTAAATGTTGTCAAAGGGTTGATTAGCTTCGGCTAATGGCATCCAAATGGATGACCGGGACAAAAGAATGATTAGCCTCGGCTATTGGCATCTGAATGGATGACCGGGACAAAGAAATGATTAGCCTCAGCTAATGGCATTCGAATGGATGGCCGGGATAAAGGAATGATTAGCCTCGGCTAATGGCATCCAAATCAATGGCCGGGATAATGGCATCCGAATGGATGGCCGGGATAAAGGAATGATTAGCCTCGGCTAATGACATCCGAATGGATGGCCGGGATAATGGCATTCAAATGGATGCCCGGGATAAAGGAATGATTAGCCTCGGCTAATGGCATCTGAATGGATGACTAGGATAAAGGAATGATTAGCCTCGGCTAATGGCATCCGAATAGATGACCGGGACAAGTGATTGATTAGCTTCGGCTAAAGGTGTTGCGATGTCGCGGTCGCACAAATTAATTACCCTAGCTTAAAACACACAAGATAGTATAGAGCAAGCAAGGGATCGATCTCACGAGGAAGATTTAGTTCAGATTTTTATGCTATACGTTATGCAATTGGGGGGGTTTTGATTTGTGATAATATAAAATATGGAAGAAATTAAACTAGTGAACACAATCAATTAAAACTGAAATTTATCAAGAAAACAAACCTTGGTCACAAGCACACATCCACCTACAGAAATCAGAACTGATCCTTGAAACGAAACTCCAGTTTATATTTTGAATTTTTATCTTTTCTTAACTTTGGTTAATTAACGGATCCGCCGTATAACTAGCCCTAACCAACAAATAATCACAGTGTCCGCACTAATGATTTAATCTAATGGCAGCCTTAAGATCTAGATAAATTCATTAATCTTAACAACCAAGTTGTCTGCTTATGTTGCTTTGATCGAATGTTTTCCCTAAGTTTAATAACGTAGTTCCGCCACAATTATCAAGCTTAGTTGCTTCACAAGTTTATATACCCTAACTCCGGTTTTGATATCAAACTTAGCAATAGATTGTTCATAATAATAACTTAGAGTCCGCTCTAGCAATTATCAACAACAATCATAGAAAATATGCATAGGAAAACATTCATACTCATTCATAATACAAACTGAAAATAAATGGAAGAATAAATCTCACAGTTCTTGAAATCTGAAAGTTTCTGCGTCCTTGCAACCAAGAAAAGAGCTTAGCCTTGCATATCTATTGAACAACTACTCCTAAAGATAAAAGAAAGCATTATTTCTAGTATGTAGAGAGGAGAGTTTGTGTTTCTTCACTTCTAGTTGCTACCACCTTTCTTTGGTTCTATTGCACTCCCCTCCTCTCCTTTCTTGGCTCTCTTGGTGTCTATATATAGGCTTCAATGGCAACTTCTCTTGCTTCTTTATCAATAATGGTGGCTACCAAACTTGCCAAACTTGCCAAACTTTGACATTAGTAGTCACCACAAACAATCCACCATTGCAGCCTCCTTCTTTGACAATGGCAGCATTCCAACTTGCAGCTGGTTTGTGGTACGTGATTTGAGGTTGGTGGATTGAGGTTGGTGGCTACTTTTCTTGACCTTCTAGATTGATTTACTAGAGGGGCTAAATTGCTGAAATTATAACTTGGATGATAGTTTAGAAGCTTCGAAACATAATTTGGATTCATTTCTTCACGAAACCTGATTGTTGGCAAAATTCAGTTGTCATCTTTGGAAAATCATATCGCCCTCATCTGACATCGTTTTTGGCTGAAACTTGGAGCGTTTCTAGACCTTTGAATCAGGAATCCAAAACAATTGAGTTTGCATCAATTGGACTTCTATAGATCCAGATATGGAATTTTGAATGGACAAAGGTCAACAGTGGCAGAATACGAGATTTGACTTTGAAGGATGTGATTTCCATGATCTTCCTCTTCTTATTTTTCTTGCATTACATTTCCAAAAAGGTATGGATGTCAGCTTTTTAAAGCCACTAGAATCACTTCATTTTGATCTCTAGAACTCACGCTCTGCACAAAACATCGACTGAACATCAAATCTACCAATTATCTCCAATTTACTCCTTTTTGCTTTTTTCATCCAAATGTGCCTTCAAAACATAAAACAAAGAATATCAAGGCATTTTACATATAAAACATGGACAAAACATTAGGTAAATATGGGTGAAACTATCGAATAATATGGTTACATCAAAAGGCATCCGAAGTGGATGATCGGGGTGAGTGAACGGTTAATCTTAACAAATGATACCTTGAGAGGATAGATGGGTTTAAGATTTTGGTTGATCACAAGAGTTGATGCAACTATATGTACTATAAATTCTGTATACTATGTATATGAAGAAACTACAAATATCATGCATCAACCATGGAATAATGTTAATGTTTTATTTTTCCTGCTAGACCATTTAATTATCATTATTACTAATAAGCAATTGCATTCTCTTAAATATTTTACATTGCAACAAGGACATCACATCAACGAGATGCCTAGGAAACCCGATACATGGGAACCTACTTTTGCAAGGAATCATGTAGTTGCATCCTAACTCACGATGTATTTTGTATGGATCAATGTATTAAACGTATAACTTTTATTGAACCCTTTTGTTTAAATTCGTGGTGACTATTAGTAGGATAGGAATGCAAACTCATGTCTAAGGATGTAATATTATAATATGAACTTCTAAGCATGCAAAAATAGAATTATGTGTTTATGTAAATTTTCCTTTTAAATGAAATGTTGAATGTAGTTGATGTATGGATTGCATTTTGATGATGTGAGGAAAATAGGTTTGCAATTTACCGACACGATGTGTGTCAACGAAAAAAAAACAAAATTTTTTTTGTTGTTGTTTTGGGGCTTGAAAAGTCGGGTTGTTACATTTTAGTTGCCTTGAGGGAAGGCAAAATTGAGACACTCTAAACACCCGATCATGTGGATAATTTGATGTAGATAGTGAAAATTACTAAAGACCAATCTTAACAAATCTAAGCACCAGTAGTCTCGCCAGATGTTGTGAAATCATGTATTAAACCAATATATTCCTGATTACTTGTAAAGGAAAGCCGCAACAAAGCTAGCAAATGGTTGTATATACAGAAAGACAGTATGATGGATAGTTATGGCCTAAAAAGTTCTGTCTAGGAGATTGAGTTTTAAACGAGACTGGTGTAACCCCTTCAATCTTTCCTAGGAACTTGCTTAGTGAAAGGATTATCCATATAGTACTATTTTCATATATATAACAGTTTCTAATGAAATGGTTGAAGACTAGCAATATGATGGCATAAAGGAACAATTGAGTTCCGTGTGTTCAAGGAGTGGTGATTTCACCAAAGAAGTTAGATTTGGTGACTGTAATTTCTCGAAGGGAGAATTGATGAAGACCATGATAATGAAAGAGAAATATAGCAAGGGAATAAAGATTGGTATCCTATTTTGACTTGGATAGGTGCTATGACACGATAAGCTATTGTCAAACATAAGCAAGGAATAGGGAAAATCTGGAGAATAGATATTATTGTACAAGGGCACATAGAGATTGTGTAGGAGTACCTAGAGCATCCAACAAGGTACTATAATGAGACAACAAGTGCAAGGAGAAAAGGAGAACCCTAGGTGAAGCTAAGAGCAGAGACTATCTGAAAAAGGTTATACAACAAGAAGTCTCTTGTGCTCTTGATAAAGGCAACAAGCATGGACCTTTCCAATGCATGCAATAAAAAAAATGAGTTGTTGTAGATGCACCTAATTGAACAATTGGTATCAGAGCATTAGGGAAGATAAAACACTGAAAAACACATTTTTTAGCTCTCTATATTTAAAGTTGTAGAATTTTCAAAGTTCTTATATTTTTATTTTGACCACCTACGGAGATTCCTCTAATCAATACGAGTCAAGTGATATAAAGATCATCAAAATCAGAGTTGAAATGAGCCCTGTAGAGCTCTCTGAAGTTTTACCAGAAATCTACCAGAAAAACTAAACAGTGCTGGAATTCTCGCCTGAGAAGACATGCACGTCATCCAACACATTGGCGTTGAGTCATCATCCACCATCAACAGAGGGTCCACATTGCCATGTCATTAAACATGTCATCTAACAGTGACAAAATATTCTCTTGACAGAATAAGAATATTCCTATAATAAAATATTCTTTATTAGAGATATAATATTCCTTCCTTGAGTTAACTCGATCAAATTGGTTTTTTGGCCAACTTAGTGATTTTGTGACTGGTCTTAGGCCAAGTCAAGCTGGTTCCTATCATTTTCAACCATTTCAGACACTACCGTGGTGTCTGTTTTGTGAAACAGCATACCGAAGTTACTGTTTTGGCTCTTTTAAGCACAAAAGTGCGTGTTTTAACAATTTCAGGAGCCTATTTGTAATCCAAAGACATCCTAATGGCTGATATTCCAAAAGAAAAATTAGCAGGAAATGCTACTATACCTCCACAATATATCCCGGTATTGAGTGCCAAATTTGAGGTGGAGAAGTTTAATGGGAAGGGTAATTTTAGCATGTGGAAATGTGAAGTCATGGATATGCTTATTCAAATGAATTTGGATTTCACTCTAGAAGATAAACCGAAGCATTTGGATGATAAAAGCTGGAAAAAGATAAATCAGTTGGCTTGCAGTTCCATCCGAATTTGTCTTGTAAAGGATCAGAAATACACCTTTTCAAAACAAAACTCTGGGAAAGAATTATGGCAAGCACTGGAGGACAAGTTTATGAAGAAGAGTATAGAGAATCATCTCTACTTGAAGAAAAGGATCTTTCATTTTTAGCACAAGAAAGGTACTTTCATGAATGAGCATCTGAATGATTTCAATAAAATGATAGCTGATTTGAAGAATTTAGATGTGGAAATTGATGATAAAGATAAAGCTTTGTTGTTATTGAATTCATTGCCTAACACATATGAACATCTCGTCACCACTTTACTATATGGTAAAGAAAAGATTAACTTCATTGATGTGTCCAATGCTTTGGTGAACAATGAGTATCAGAAAAAGGACTAGATTGTTCACAAGGAGTCAATGTTAAAAGCATTGACAATTAGAGGCAGAACAAACCTCAAGAGATTTTAAGGGTAAGGGAGATCTTGTTCAAAATCCAGAGGAGAATCATCAAATAGATTATATCTCGCAAAAGATAATTGTAGTGTAAGTGTGGTGAGAGCAAAAGGGGTGAAAGTGTGGTAAGTGCAACTATGAGAGTGAAAAAGTGCAAATTTGATAGAAATACTGAGTGTAAGAGTGAAACATCAGGTTTTGTGGGATTGTACTGGGTTGAGTTTAGTGTTTGTATCATTCCTCCAATAATATACAATCTGCTACCTCCGTGGACGTACCCGATTTTGGGGAACCACATAAATCTGCTTGTTTGTGTTTTATTTGTGTTTGTTTTTGGTCCAGTATGTGCAACAAATTGGTATCAGAGCAATTTGATCAAGGCAACTAGAAGAAAGATTGTCCAATGACATAATAGTGTTAACGCTTGTCTCTAGAAGAACATTCCTCTTCGAGTGTATTAACAATGCTCGGTCCGGAATGATTCATTAAGGCTTACAACACCCCTTCAAACAGAAATTTCCAAGTGTGACAATCATTATCTGAGTATCTTAATATGATCATGATCATTATCTGAGGCTTTAGGGCGTTCTATAATTGGGGCTCCTATCATGGCCCTCACACCTTCTCCTAAGGTGTTTTCACTCATTATTATACGACGATCTAATCTGGGGTACCTATCACGGCCCTCACACCTTCTCTAAGGTGTCTTCGCCTTTCATAGGCGATCACATCCTCTTTTAGCTGGGATGATTCAAAGTGGCTCTAGAAGACTTTACCACCATGTGCACTCTAGGAGATCATTGCCACTAATTACATAGAAAGAGAAAATTACGATATACTCCTCGCAATCCTCCACCTCGATTTCTATGTTTAGAGCTTTTACGTCTTTTTACTTGACAACTCCACCCACCCCTACTTCCTTTGGTGTCTTCGCGTTTCATCATAGGTGGTCGCCTTTTATCACAGGTGCTTGTAGCTCCTTAATTAGGTGCATCTATAATGGAAAGGTCCTCGCTTGTTGCCTTTATCAAGAGCACAAGAGACTTCTTGTTGTACAACTTTTCCACACAGTCTCTACTCTGAGCTTCATTTGAGAACTCTTCTTCTCCTTGCACCTGTTGTCTCATTATAGTACCTCGTTGGATCCTCTAGGTACTCCTGCACAATCTTTGTGTGCCTTCATGCAATTTTTGTTCTCTAGATTTCTCCTTGTTCTTTGCTTTTATGTTTAACAGCAGCTCATCTTGTCACAACCATTTGCTAGCTTTGTGGTCAGACAGGTAAGGAGGGTTTACTTCATGGGCTGGTCATATGGACATATTGGAAACATGTATTCAAGAAGTGAATGTGGATGATCTTTGATATTCAAGTCTACATTATACTTGGTCGAATCAATGTCCTAAGAATCTGATTATGCAGAAACTAGATAGAGTGCTTGTCAATGAGAAATGGAATCTGAACTTTCCATTTTTGAAAGCGAGATTTTTGCTTTCGGGTATGTCAAACCATTCTCCTATAGTGGTAAAGGTTATTGGTGATGATTAGAAGATAAAAAAACCATTTAGATTCTTCGATATGTGAATGGTCCACGATGAGTTCATGCCCTTAGTGAGGAAAGTATGGGAACAAAATTCTGGGGGTTGTCCAATGTATCAGCTATGTTGCAAGCTAAGAAAACTAAAACGGGAGTTGAAACTTTTCAATATGACTCACTTCTCCAACATTTTAGATAGAGTCAAAGATGTAAAAGATGAAATGGATCCTTTGTGCGAATACAGGGCTTGCGAATCCAACTTTGTGCATGTAAGAAAGGGATGCTGTACGTAACTATGCTTCTATCGTCAGGGCTGAAGATAGTTTTTTTCAAATAGAAGGCAAGGATACAATGGCTTAGCTCGGGGGATCAGAATACTAGCTACTTTCACAAATCAGTAAATGGAAGACAACATTGAAATAAGCTTCTTTCACTTACAAGGGAGGATGGAGAGGTTGTCGAAGGGCATGAGGTAGTTAAATCAGAAGTAATTGCATACTTCCAGCGTGTGTTAGGAGTGGAACAGATGCCTAGGGTTCTGAATGAGGTAGAGATGGAATCGGCAATTAACTTGAAATTGTCTTCAACGCAATAGCATGTATTAGCATAAGATGTAACAAGGAAGGAGATTAAGAATGCTATGTTTAGTTTGAATAACAACAAAGCCGCTGGTCTAGATGGATTTAACATAGGTTTCTTCAAAAGAATGTGGCACATAGTGGGGGAAGATGTAATCAACGTTGTTAGCTCCTTCTTTCAGACTTGTAAAATGCTTAAAGAAATGAATGCTACATCTATTTCCCTTATTCCTAAAGTTGCTAATCCTACAAGTTTGATAGATTTTCATCCTATATCTTGCTGCAATACTGTGTACAAATGCATCGCTAAGATTCTAGCTAGGAGAATCAAAGTTGTTTTGCCATCCTTAGTAGGTCCATATTAGACTGCTTTTATCTCTAGACGGAGAATCAGTAACAACATTCTTTTGTCTTAGGAACTAATGAAAGGTTATCATAAATCTACGGGACTTGCCTGTTGTACTATGAAAGTAGATCTGATAAAGGCTTATGACTCAGTTCGATGGGATTTTGTTGACTCTATGTTAATAAAAATGGGATTCCCTAGAATAGTCATTGATTGGATCATGGTTTGTGTTATATTATGTCAATTCTCTATTAATGTCAATGGTAAGCTTGCAAGTTATTTTCAAAGGGGGAGAGGGCTGAGACAAGGGGATCCACTTTCTCCATATTTGTTTGTCCGATGTATGGAAATCCTTTTAGGGTTATTCTACAAGATGAGTGTCAACCAAAACTTCAAGTTTCATTGAAGATGCAAGAAGGACAACATTTCTCATCTTTTTTTTGCTGACGCCTTGATGATTTTTTACAAATGGGATGTAAACTCAATTCGTATAATCAAAACTATGCTCACAAAGTTTCAAGATCTATCAGGTCTGTATCCAAATCTAAACAAAAGTGACATCTTCTTAAGCGGTGTGTTACATGCTGAGAGGGAAGAAATTATTCGTATTCTTGGGTTTAGAGAGGGGGTCTCCCTGTGGAATATTTAGGAGTACCTCTTATCTCGTCCAAACTAAAGGTTGTTTATTGTAAGGGCCTTGTGGATCGAATCACCTCTAAAGTTTGACATTGGACTTGTAGAACACTCTCGTATACAGGACGAGTATAACTAATTAATTCAATTTTATTTTCCATCCAGGTCTAGTGGGCATCTCTCTTCCTCTTACCTGGGCAAGTAATAAAAGATGTGGAGTAAATTATGAGATCCTTTCTTTGGTCAGGTTCATATATGAGAACTATTGGGGCTAAAGTGGCTTGGGATCATGTATGTCTTCCAAAAAAGAAAGGGGGCTAGGAATAAAAAAGATAACAGAATGGAAGATTGCTTTGTTGAAACACATTTGGAACCTGTGTAATGACTCAGATGACTTAATATGGTCTACTTAGATCAGATCCAATCTATTGTGAGGTAGGAATTTTTGGACAATCAAAACACCACAAAATTACTCTTGGGCTTAAGGAAAGATTCTAAAGCTCAGATCTTTAGCATGACCGAAGATAAAGTACATTATAGGAGATGGCATGACAACCTCTTTATGGTTTGACAATTGGCATCCTCACAGCCCGATCATGGATTCTTATAATAAGAGTATCTATGATTCATGTACGGAAAAGAATGCGAAGGTGAATGTGCTGATTCATAACTTAGAATGGAAAATTCCTATCACTCAAGCTATTGGCTGGCACCCCATTGTAGAAGTTATTCCTTCCAATTCTAATCCTATGATAGGGTAAAAGGATGAGATTGTTTAGCTGAATTCACCAAATTAGAGATCCTCGATCAAAGTAGCTTGGGAACAACTAAGATTTCATCATCCGATGGTTGAATGGCATGACATTGTGCAGTTCAAGAATGTTGTTCCAAGACATTCATTTCTTCTATGGGTGGCTGTCCAACTCAAGATAGACTTCATCAGTTTGGTATACATGGTCCCAATAGATGCTCACTCTGTCTCCACAACAATAAAGATCACAACCACTTGTTCATTGAATGCTCCTATACTAAAGCAATTTGGAGGGATGTTTGTAACAGATGCAACATTCCAAGAATGACAAAGGGATGGGATGAATGGATTTGATGGGCTAGTGTCACTTGGCATGGCAAAAGTTTCGTCAATTTTTCTCGCAAACTGAGTTTCGCAGCTACAATGTATCATATTTGACAAGAACAGAATGCAAGGACCTTTGTAGGAATCTCCAGAACTCAAAATTTGATCTTTGATCAAATCAAATATGTCATCTGTGATAAGTTTATTTTGATGAGGAATGTTTTGCCAACAAATGCAAATAAAAGGATCCAAAGAGCTTTGGGGGTCAATAACTTAGATTCTTCATTTGATATTAGGTGGTTGTATTGGTTTCCCTAACAAATCTAGTTAGGTCTTAGTTTTCTGTTTGGTGGCTAGCCTATAGCCATTTGTTGTTTTATGTTTCTATTCTCATTGTAAATCTGGGGTATGCCCCTTATAATATTTGTATCGTTTTCTTTTAATACATGCGTCAACTTACCAAAAAAAACAAGAAGGAAGTAATTAAATCAGAAATAAAGAAGGAAATTTGTTTTCTTATTTGTCCAAGTTAAACAAGGAACTCCAAGTTAATCAACGAAATCAAAGGTGGGCAGTGATTAGTACTCAAAAGTGCATTTTTATCATGGTTTTATATCATCATTTTGCACTTGAAGTATCAATAACTCCTTAACTAAAGTATGTTTTATAATACTCTATCTAATAATATAAGATACCTTTAATTTGTGGTAAATGTCCATTTTAAATGCAGGCCTATCACATAAATGAAAGGATTGATTGATGACTTTAAGAACTTCAATTGCAAAGGCAAAGAGATGATCAAACTTAGAAAAGAGATGTCGGTGCAATCCAAACCGGAACACTGTTTGGTAATTGGGTCCTATCTGGAGCTATAGATCTCAGATTTAGGTCTACTTTATATGGATGGAAAGGTAAGACATAGTCCTACAACTTTCCTATGGGCCCAAGATCTAAAAAGGCCATTTTCAAATCCAAATTGTTGCAACAATAAAGAAACCCGAATCTTTCCTCCAGCCCGAGTACTGTTCAGTATTTTCGCCATATCTGGAGTTCTAGAAGTCAAAATGAGCTGAATGTTTTACACAAGAAAGCTGAGACAATTGCCTAGAACTTTCATGTTTTCAAGTGGCTCTAATTTTGACGTCATCAATGACGTTTTGGGCAGACAAGAGAAGATAAGGATTGTCACCAAGTCAAGGGTTGGCCATCTACTCATCAATTAGTCATCAAATCAATAGTTCCCAATTTTGGCCTATAAAAGGAGGCATTTGCCATGCATTTAGGCATCTTGATTTCCAGATCAAGATCATGCTCTTCCTTTCTCTCTTTGTATTCTTTTACTGTTTATGCTTTGTTTTCATGAATATCAAGTTTATGCCTTTCATTTCCTTTCCTTTGCTTTGTTAACTCTTATCTTATTTATGTTCTTATTTTGTTTATCCATTTTTCTTTCTTCCATTATGTCTAGCTAAGTTAATTATGTCAAGGTGAAAAGGTTACACTAATGGTGTAAGAATAAGTATGGTATAAACTTAATATGGACTTTAATGTTTAATACTAACATGTTTTGTATTTGTTATCTTGTTCACTTTTTAATACATTGCTTGTTAAATGACTAATCTTGATTTATGTTGTATAACAATTGGTACAACAAATGGTTGGCACTTTCATAGCCCATACTGTATGGTATAACCGACACCTGAGCTATGAAAGGAACTTGATTTGTTGTTAACATAAGTTATAATCATGAATGCTTGATGAAATTTACAAGTATGAGCATTAATCGAATAAGCTGACTAATGTAATCATGTTAACAATCTATAATCTGATTGGAACCTCCTTTATGTGTGGTTTCCAATTGAACAATAAGAGTTTATACTATACTTGTTTAACATACCATTAGTGGAACCTCTAACCTTGACATTTGATATTATCACTGTTTAATCCTTACATTAATATTCTATCTCCAAGTTCTCATCATCATCATCATCATCTTCTTCTTCTCTTTCTTTACTACTACTACTGCTACTACTACTACTAGTATTATTATTATTATTATTGTTGTTGTTGTTATTATTGTTGTTGTTTATAATTGTTATTTATAATTTGTACAATAACCTCCCTGTGGTTCGACCCCGGTCTTACCGGGTTATTTATTACTTTGACACTCCTACACTTGGGAGAAGACATCAATCTTTTCGTCATGTCACATTTCGCTCAAATGCTCTTAATATCCTAACACGCTCACACCTCTTGTCTCATCTTCTTGCGGTTCTTGTAATACTGAAACCAACACCAAATAGAAACAACTTGATTGCACGATCTAAATATATATATGACTCAAGAAGTAATAAAAAACTAGAAAACAAGCAAAACAAAATGTAAACAAAACTGAAGACTCAAATAAAAACAAAAACAAAAAATATGAAAAATCATTAAAGAACACAAAATATGTTGGATATGATGAAAACAAATTGCAAAAAACAAAAAAAAATAGAAAGAATCTGAATTTTAAAAGTCAAAAGGAAGTAAATAACAAAATTAGTATAACATCTGTTGACCCGTATTGAGATGCCTTTCCGAACTCTGATTGACCTAAAATTTTAATCCAAGATATGAAACGATATCAGGAGATTCCATATAACATTTCAGCTCGATCCAATGGTCGGATTAAGAATTATAACTATTGTCGTAAAATTGGATAGTTGCATATTTTACATCAAAATCTGAATTTGACCTTGCTTGGATCGTATCAATATAACTAAACATGTAAGACTACTTAATTTTTAGATTAATAAACTTCTTTACTGCATATATTGTGTATTGGTGGGATAATCTCCTTTCCTTGATGCTTTAAAGAATTAAAAATGACTTATTAAAGAACAACTGACTTCATGGTATCATCCTTATATTTCTTGTTTGCAAATAAATATTCATTGGGTGGGGGTTTTCTGTTTTCAAAAAGTGGTGGTGCCTAGATACAAGTTGTCTTTGTGTTCCACTCTTATTAAACCTGATTTACTTGGCTTTCTGGAAATTATTGCCTTTGCATGTGGGTTGCGTGACCATGTGATCATAAGGTTTGCATTAGATTCTTTTTCTAGAAGGATGTCACAGCTTGTTTTGAAAATATTCTAATTTGCAAGGATCTTTAATGGGCTGTAATATAGTTTTCCAAGTGTGGCAAAGATTTATTAAAATTTTCAAAATCCTTTTCTTACAACAAGGATGGAAGACTTCATAATTAATTCTATTATATAACTTCTTAAGGGTTATAAATCTGATTCTAACATATTTAGGATGGTGATTTTGGTATTTTTGTTGTTCTTTTTTATTATTTTCTTCTTATTCTTTTAGTTATTATTACTTATTTGGGTTAATTGTAAGTGGGCATTATATAAGTCCACCTAAGAGGGGTCCATTAGGGTTTATTTAAGTTTAGAGTTAGTATAAATAAAGGCATAACCAAACATATAAGGTCATGCAATATTCAAATTAATAAAACTTTTTTTTTTTGCTACACTTTGTGTGTATATGTTGGTGAGATAATCTTCCTTCATTTGTTCTCTAAAAATTGACAACTTATCAAAGAGTAACTAGCTTCGTGACATCATCATTATACTTTTTATTTGCAAATCGATATTCATTTGGTGGGGCTTTTTGTTTCCAATAGTACTAATATCTAAATACAAGCTATCTTTGTGTCATTATCCTATCAAACCTGATTTACTTGTTGTTCCAGAAATTGATGTCTTTACATATGGGTTGCATGATCACTTGATCATGAGGTTTGCATCATTTGGTATCAGAGCTTTGCTCTGTTAATAATGTTATATACTTCTATTTTTGTTTTTTATTGTTTTAGCAAAACAATTCCTTAGCATCAAACTTCTTCTTTTTGATTTTGCAGCATATCAAGGAAATTTGTTTTTTGTATCAACATCAAAAATATATTACTAATATAAAAAATAAAAAAAGGGAAAAAATAAAAAAAAGTTCAAAAGGACATTTATTGGTTTTTGCTAGAGAAAACTAAACAAGGGAAAATTAGATCAAATTAAATCAGAATTAGGTCAAATTTGATATTCTGATTTTTGGGGTCTTAATAGCACCACATTTTCATTTTTGGGCCAATTAGATATTATTTTCATTGGTTTTCAATTTTGGGTCTAATCAGGTCTCATTTATAATGTTTTTGCGTCAGTATATCAAAACTTATTTTAAATTGTTTAAACTTTATATTCTATCTATTTGGTTGATATGTGAAATTGGAGCTCAATTGGACATCGTAAATGAGTCTTTTTTGTGTTAACCTTTGAAATTCACTTTGTTTCTATTGTTTTCGTTTCTTGTAGTATATTTTAAAAATATCCAATATATTTGGGTGTTGTTTCATAGTTTTGCATATGATGTGATCCAAGCAAGATCAAATTTGGATTTTTATGTAAAATATGCAACTATCTAGTTTTACGATAATAGTTATAATTCTTAATCTGATTATTGGTTCGAGAAGAAATTTTACATGGAGTATCATGACATGTTATCCTATGTTGGGTTAAAATTGCAAATCAATCGGAGTTCAGGAAGATATTATAATATAGGTCAACAAAGGCTATACGAATTTTGTTATTTACTTAAAACTTTAGAACTTTCTATCTGGCTAAAATTCTTTTCTTAAAAGGATGTAGCAACTTATTTTGAAAATCTTCTAATTCTACAAAGATCTTTAATGGGCTGCCATATGATTTGTTTTTGGTAAGTTGATGAATGAATTAAAAGAAGAAGATATAAAGGTTATAAGGGGTACCCTTATATTTACAACGTGAAACGAAATGTAAAACAACAAATAGCTACAGGTGAGCCATAGAACAAAAACTGAAACCTAACTAAATTTGTTAGGTGCACCAATATAACTAGCTAAATATCAAATTAACAGTCTATATTATTGACCTTCTAAAGTCTTTTGATCCTTATGTTTTCATTTGTTTATAGAATGTTCCTTATCAAAGCAAGCTTATCGCAAATGATGCATTCAATTTGATCAAGATCCTTGCATTTTGTACTTGCCATATATAATACATTGTAGTTGTGAAATCCTTGCATTCTGTTCTTGCCAAATATAATACATTGTGAAACTCAGTTTATGAGAAAAATTTATTAAACTTTTATCATGCCAGGTGATAGTGGCCTATCAAATCCATTCATTACAACCTTTTGTCATTCTTGGAATGTTGCATCTGTCACAAACATCCCACTATAATGCTTTTGATACGATCCAAGCAAGGTCAAATTGGGATTTTGATGTAAAATGTGCAACTATCCAATTTTACGGCAATAGTCGTAATTCTCAATCCGACTGTTGGATCGAGCTAAAATTTTACGAGGAGTCTCCTCACATATTGTATTACCTTGGGTTAAAATTTTAGGTCAATTAGAGTTCGGGAAGGCATCTCAATACTGGTCAACAAAGGCTGTATGAATTTTGTTACTTACTTTCTTTTGACCTGTGGACTTCCTATTTGGCTAAGATTCTTTTTCTAAAAGGATGTGGCAGATTATTTTGGAAATATACTAATTCTACAAGAATGCTTAACGGGCTGCAACATAGTTTCCAAGTGTGGCGAGGATTAATAAATTATTTCATAATCCTTTTCTTACAAGGATTCCTTATTCATCCGAGCTACAAAAGGAAAGAAGACTTTAGAATACATTACACCTTCAGATCAGATTTCCTAGTCTATTTGGGACTTTTTAATGGTGACAAATCTGATTGTAGCATATTTAGTATAGTAATTTTTAGGTTTTTATATTTTTATTATTTTCTTCTTAGTCTTTGGGTTATTATTACTTATTTGGATCAATTGTAAGTGGGCTACATATAAGTCCACCTAAGGGGGGTCCATTAGGGTTTCAAGTCTAGAATCACTATAAATAGAGGCATAACCAAACATGTAAAAAAAGACTCCTTAGATTAATAAAACTTCTTGTTTTCTGCACTTTGTGTGTGTGTGTTTGTGAGATAATTTCCTTTCCATGGTTCTCTAATGAATTGAAAAACGACTTATTGAAGAACAACTGTCTTCGTGGCTTCATCCTTATACTTCTTGTTCACGAATCAATATTCATTGGGTGGGGGTTTCCATTTTCAATAGTGTTGGTGCCTAGGTACAAGTTATATTTGTGTCACAGTCCTATCAAACCTGATTTACTTGGCTTTCTAGGAATTGGTGTCTTTGTATGTGGGTTGCATGACCATGTGATCATGAGATTCGCATCATTTGGTATCAGAGCTAGGCTCCATTAATCAGGTTATATTCTCCTGAAATTTTCACTTCTTGTTAATTCTGAAAAAATTCCTTAGTATCCAATTTCTTCTTCTCCTTGAATTTACAGCATATAAAAAGAAAAAAAATTGTTATTTCATTCTGTTATTGTTCAAAATATATGAGTAGCATCAAAAAAAAAAGAAAAGAGAAAAGAAAAGAAAAATTGTTCAAAAAGATGTTTATTTGATTTTGCCGCAGAACACTAAACAAGAGACAATTGGATCAAATCAACCTGAAATTAGCTCAAAATTGATATTCTAATTACTGGGGTCCTAGTCGCATTGCATATCAAATTCTGGTTCAATTGGATATCATTTGTTTTGGGTTTCAAATTTGAGTCTAACCAGGTTTGATTCATAATGTTTTTACGTCAGTATATCAAACTTTGTCATAAATTGCTTAAAACTTATGTTTTGTCTATTTGGGTTGATATCGCACTACATCTGAAATTTTAACTCAATTGGACATCATTTACTTTAAGGTTCCAAATTCCGACTTAACTTGCCGTAAACGAGTCTGTCTTGCATCAACGTTTGAAATTCACTTGCTTTCTGTTGATTTTGTTTCTTGCAGTTTATTTCTATAATATCTATCATATTTGGATGTTGTTTATTTTTTTATTTCTATTTTTATTCGAGTGTTCAGTTTTATTCATATTTCGGACAGACTCGTTTGCTACTCGCGAGACTATCATCGCAGTTTCGTTTTTGCTTGTTTTCTAGTTGTTATTGCTTCTTGAGTCACATATCTATTTGCATTGTGCTACCAAGTTGGTTCTATTTGGTGTTGGTTTCAGTTTCTCAAGAACAATAAGGTGAGACTAGAGGGGTGTGAGCGTGTGAGGATATTGAGTGTTTGAGCGAAATATGAGCGATGTGAGGATAATTGTTTTTATCATTAATCAAGTTTTGTAGCTACTATCATGTCAAATCAAAATAACATACCACCCCATCCCAAGGGAGAACTTACGTTCCAAATGCAAGCCATGATGAAAATGATGAAAAACATGAATTTCATGATGGGGAACGTGTGTGACAGACTTGAGAAGGTGGGAAAACATGGAAACGTGGCTGGAACATGTACCCAAGATGTGAGAAAGGTTAGGGTTGAACGGAAATCTAACAATGGCAGTAGGGCTGGAAGGCCAAGGTGGGCTAATTGTGAGGATTTTAAGCCTCAATTTGATGATATTTGTGATGGTGGTTTTAAGAATGAGACCATAAGCTACCAGAAAGATTTTCCGCAGCATAGAAACCAAAGGGATTTAATGTATTTTGATGAGGTCCTATGGCAAAAGAAAAGGAAGATTCAAAAAGAGAGGTGGTATAAAAAAAAGAGATAAAGAGACTAGTGTTCCAAAAAAAGAATCAAAGACTCTATCCCGTATTCTAGGGGAGATGAAGCAAGAACTTGATGTGTTATCGGCAACAATCAATAACAAGCAAGCTTCAAAAAAAGAGGAGAAAAAGGACTGGAATGATGATATACAAAATAGAATGGTTGCAACTTTCATCCAAAGTTAGTGGTGATGATTGTTTGCAAAAAAAGAACTCCAAAGGCTTCAAAACGAGGATAAGGAATTGTCCATCCAACTTATTGGTGATTCGAGGACAAATCATCTTGAAGAGAGAGGGGCTGATACGATCCAAGCAAGGTCAAATTTGGATTTTGATGTAAAATGTACACCTATCCAGTTTTATGGCAAGCGTCATAATTCTTAATCAAATCGTTGGATCGAGCTTAAATTTTACGTGAAGTTTCCTGACATATTGTATTACCTTAGGTGGGGGTTTTTGTTTTCAATAGTGCTGGTGCCTAGATACAAGTTATCTTTGTGTCACACTCCTATCAAACCTGATTTACTTGGCTTTCCAGGAATTAGTGCCTTTGTGTGTGGGTTACGTGACCATGTGATGACAAGGTTCACATTAGCTTTAGAATAGGAACATTCAAAGAACAAGTGGTTGTGATCTTTATTGTTGTGAAAACATAATGAGCACCTATGATGTGCCGTGAATGATTTGAAAATCGACAACAATGAATCTGATGAAAATGGATGAAGGATGGGTCTGGTTGTGTTGTCTTTCTTTTGGTGTTTATAATGATTTTAAGGTAAATAAAATGAAGGATATATGATTAGTACTCAAAAGTGCATTTTTATCATGGTTTTATATCATCATTTTGCACTTGAAGTATCAATAACTCCTTAACTAAAGTACGTTTTATAATAATTTATCTAATAATATAAGATACCTTTAATTTGTGGTAAATGTCCATTTTAAATGCAGGCCTATCACATAAATAAAAGGATTGATTGATGACTTTAAGAACTTCAATTGCAAAGCCAAAGAGATTATCAAACTTAGAAAAGAGATGTCGGTGCAATCTAAATCGGAACACTGTTTGGTAATTGGGTCATATCTGGAGCTATAGATTTTAGATTTAGGTCTACTTTATATGGATGGAAAGGTAAGACATAGTCCTACAACTTTTATATGTGGCCCAAGATTTGAAAAGACCATTTTCAAGTCCAAATTGTTGCAACAACAAAGAAGCCCGAATTTGTTCGCCAGCCCGAGCACTATTCCATATTTTGGCCATATCTGAAGTTCTAGAAGCTGAAATGAGCTGAAATTTTTACACAAGAAAGCTAAGACAATTGCCTAGAACATCATCAATGACGTTTTGGGCAAACAAGAGAAGATAAGGATTGTCACCAAGTCAAGGGTTGGCCATCTACTCATCAATTAGTCATCAAATCAATAGTTCCCAATTTTGGCCTATAAAAGGAGGCATTTGCCATGCATTTAGGCATCTTGGTGTCCAGATCAAGATCATGCTCTTGTTTTCTCTCTTTGTATTCTTTATGCTTTGTTTTCATTAATATCAAGTTTATGCCTTTCATTTCCTTTCCTTTCTTTAGTTAACTTTTATGTTCTTATTTTGTTTATCTATTTTTCTTTCTTTCATTATGTCTAGCTAAGTTAATTATGTCAAGGTGAAAAGGTTACACTAATGGTTTAAGAATAAGTATGGTATAAACTTAATATGGACTTTAATGTTTAATACTAACATGTTTTATATTTGTTATCTTGTTCACTCTTTAATACTTTGCTTGTTAAATGATTAATCTTGATTTATGTTGTATAACAATTGGTACAACAAATGCTTGGCACTTTCATAGCCCATACTGTATGGTATAACCGACACCTGAGCTATGAAAGGAACTTGATTTGTTGTTAACATAAGTTATAATCATGAATGCTTGACGAAATTTACAAGTATTAGCATTAATTGAATAAGATGACTAATGTAATCATGTTAACAATCTATAATATGATTGGAACCTCCTTTATGTGTGGTTTCCAATTGAACAATAAGAGTTTATACTATACTTGTTTGACATACCATTAGTGGAACCTCTGACCTTGACATTTGATATTATCACTGCTTAATCCTTACATTAATATTCTATCTTCAAGTTCTTATCATCATCATCTTCTTCTTCTCTTTCTTTATTACTATACTACTACTACTACTACTACTACTACTAGTATTATTATTATTATTATTATTATTATTATTATTATTATTATTATTGCTGTTATTACTATTATTATTGTTATTGTTGTTATTTATAATTTGTACAATAACCTCCATGTGGTTCGACCCCGATCTTGCCAGGTTATTTATTACTTCGACACTCCTGCACTTGGGAGAAGACATCAATCTTTTCGTCGTGTCAATATACTAGAGTGATACTTTAATAAGTCGATCTCGATGCCACAAAGATCAATCTAGGATTTTGACGCCACACTCTCTGTGATTGAAGAGTGATAAGTCAGGTAGAGTTCTTCATAAATCAATTTGAAAGAACAACTTTTAATTCTCTGAATTAAGTTCAAATATTGGCCAAAAGTTGTTTATTACATATTCTAATGCCATATTTATAATTGGAACATCCCTCTATACTTAGGAAAATTCAACATGATAGAAATCAAGCCTAAAAATTGGACTTTGACAAAGTAACCAGACAAATTAAACTAGCACACATTTTCTTACTTTAATTGAAACATAAATAGACCGAATTTAAAATGGCTATAACTTTTTGCACAAAAGGTTACTTGATAGTTGCACCTTTTACATCAAAATCCAAATTTGACCTTGCTTGGATCGTATCATCCCATTTCATTCCTTGCAACAAAACAAATGATGCCATACATGTATCTGATTTGTTCTTTCAAGAGATTGTTCGTTTGCATAGAGTTCCTAAAAGTATTGTTTCTGATCATGATACAAAATTCTTAAGCCACTTTTGGAAGACTCTTTGGAGGAAGCTCGGAATGAAGTTACTTTTCAGTACAGCCATATGCATTCTCTTTACCCTTAACTTTCTTGTAAGTAGCACATCTCTTAATCACCTTGTGCACATCCCGTAACATGTTAGGCTAAAAGAAATGTTCTTTCAGTAACTCATAAGTCTTCTTCTCCCTAAAATGACCATTAAGACCACCACTATGAGCCTCTCGCACAAGCAACTCCCATAATAAACCTAAAGGAATACACATTCTGCCCATTTTGAACAAGTAACCTTCATGCATAAAAAACCCATCACAAGCTCCCTTTGCACATTCAATAACCACATTAGCAAAGTAGGAATCATTAGCGTACTGATCCTTCACTTGTTCAAAACCCATCAGCCTTGCATTCAACATAGAGATCAATGCATACCTCCTAGAAAAAGCATCAATAACCACATTAACTTGCCCTTTCTCGTACTTTATGATATAAGGAAATGACTCCATAAACTCCACCCATTTAGCATGTCTTTTGATTCAGCTTGCTTTGCCCCTTAAGATACTTCAAGGATTCATAATCAGTATGTATATTGAATTCTTTAGGCAACAAGTAGTGTTGCCATACCTCTAGAGCCCGAATCAAAGCATAGAACTCCTTGTCATAAATAGAGTAGTTCAAACGTGCTTTATTTAACTTTTCATTAAAGAATGCAATCGACCTCTTTTCTTGCATCAAAACAGCCCCAATTCCAACTCTAGAAGCATCATACTCTATTTAGAATGTTTAAGCAAAGTCTGGAAGTGCTAAAACTGACCAATATGCAACTTTTCTTTAATTAGCTCAAAAGCTTTATACGCATCTGCACTCCATCTAAACTCGTTTCTTTTTTTCAAGCATTCTGTCATGGGAGCAACAATAGAGCTGAAGTCTTTCACAAATCGCTTGTAGAAAAAAGCTAAACCATGAAAACTCCTCACATCAGCGATACTAGCAGGTTTTGGCCAATCCTGAATTGCCTCAATTTTCTTCTTATCAACCTTAGCTCCCTCGCTAGAGATAATATATCCAAGAAAGATGACACTTTCTTTATAGAAGTACACTTTGTGAGTTTCCCATATAACTTAGAATCTCGCAAAGTATCAAACACAACTCTAAAATGCTTCACATGATAATCAAAGGTCTTGCTATACACCAGGATTTCATCAAAATATACTATAAAAAACAACCCAATATACTTCCTCAAAACATGATTCATAAGCCCCATAAATGTACTAGGTGCATTAGATAACCCAAATGGCATTACCATCCATTCATATAATACATGTTTAGTTTTAAATGTTGTTTTCCATTCATCTCCCTCTTTCATTCTAATTTGGTGTTAACCACTCATCAAATCGACTTTAGAAAATAATGCAGCACCATGCAACTCATCAAGCAAATCATCAAGTCTGGGTATAGGAAATCGATACTTAACTGTTATTTTGTTGATAGCACGGCTGTCCATACACATCCTCATGATACCATCTTTCTTCGGTACAAGCAACGTAGGTACGCAACATGAACTAAGTGATTCTCAAACATAGCCCTTCTCTACGAGCTCACCAACCTGCCTTTGAATCTCTTTTGCTTTCTCTAGATTATATCTGTATACTGGTCTATTAGGAAGTGAAGCGCCCAACACCAAATCAATTTAATGCTTAATTCCATAAATAGGCGGTAACCCTTTAAGTAATTCATCTGGAAACTCATCTTTAAATTCTTCAAGCAATTCTTTAATCTGTGTTTGTAAGTCCAATCCTTCTACATGTAGCAATTGCTTTGCCCAGGTCATGAAAACATCCCCTGTCGAAGCTAATGCCTATTTGATATCTCCTTTTTTGGCTAACAACAGCCCCTTACATGATTGCACTTCCTTTTGTTAGCTTCGTAACTAATCCTCTCTAACCTATTGATAACTTAATGGTAACAAGTTGATTAGTACTCAAAAGTGCATTTTTATCATGGTTTTATATCATCATTTTGCACTTAAAGTATCAATAACTCCTTAACTAAAGTACGTTTTATAATAATTTATCTAATAATATAAGATACCTTTAATTTATGGTAAATGTCCATTTTAAATGCAGGCCTATCACATAAATGAAAGGATTAATTGATGACTTTAAGAATTTCAATTGCAAAGGCAAAGAGATGATCAAACTTAGAAAAGAGATGTCGGTGCAATCCAAACCGGAACACTGTTTGGTAATTGGGTCATATCTGGAGCTCTAGATCTCAGATTTAGGTCTACTTTATATGGATGGAAAGGTAAGACATAGGCCTACAACTTTNCTTTCATATGGAGCCCAAGATCTAAAAAGGCCATTTTCAAGTCCAAATTATTGTAACAACAAAGAAGCCTGAATCTGTCCTCTATCCCGAGCACTATTCAGTATTTTGGCCAT
>SRLM01003346.1:0-14203 GCA_015708895.1 Populus ilicifolia
GTTCTCATCATCATCATCATCTTCTTCTTCTCTTTCTTTATTATTACTATTATTATTATTATTATTGTTGTTGTTGTTGTTGTTGTTGTTGTTGTTCTTGTTCTTGTTATTATTATTGTTGTTGTTGTATTGTTGTTATTTATAATTTGTATAATAACCTATCTGTGGTTCGACCCCGGTCTTGCCGGGTTATTTATTACTTCGACACTCCTGCACTTGGGAGAAGACATCAATCTTTTTGTCGTGTCAGCTATGAAAGTGTCAAGCATTTGTTGTACCAATTGTTATACAATATAAATGAAGATTAGTCATTTAACAAGCAAAGTATTAAAGAGTGAACAAGATAACAAATATAAAACATGTTAGTATTAAACATTAAAGTCCATATTAAGTTTATACCATACTTATTCTTACACCATTAGTGTAGCATTTTCACCTTGACATAATTAACTTAGCTATACATAATGAAAGAAAGAAAAATAGATAAACAAAATAAGAACATAAATAAGATAAGAGTTAACAAAGGAAAGGAAAGGAAAGGAAAGGTATAAACTTGATATTAATGAAAACAAAGCATAAAGAATACAAAGAGAGAAAACAAGAGCATGATCTTGATCTGGAAACCAAGATGCCTAAATGCATGGAAAATGTCTCCTTTTATAGGCCAAAATTAGGAACTATTGATTTGATGACTAATTGATGAGTAGATGGTCAACCCTTGACTTGGTGACAATCCTTATCTTCTCTTGTTTACCCAAAACGTCATTGATGCCGTCAAAATTAGAGCCACTTGAAAACATGAAAGTTCTAGGAAATTATCTCAGCTTTCTTGTGTAAACAATTCAACTTATTTTGACTTCTAGAACTCCAGATATGGCCAAAATACTGAACAATGCTCGGGCTGGAGGACAGATTCGGGCTTCTTTGTTGTTACAACAATTTGGACATGAAAATGGCCTTTTTAGATCTTGGTTTACATATGAAAGTTGTAGGCCTATGTCTTACCTTTCTATTCATATAAAGTAGACCTAAATCTGAGATCTATAGCTCCAGATATGACCTAATTACTGAACAGTGTTCCGGTTTGGATTGCACCGACATCTCTTTTCTAAGTTTGATCATCTCTTTGCCTTTGCAATTGAAGTTCTTAAAGTCATCAATCAATCCTTTCATTTATGTGATAGGCCTGCATGTAAAATGGACATTTACCACAAATTAAAGGTATCTTATATTATTAGATAGATTATTATAAAACGTACTTTAGTTAAGGAGTTATTGATACTTCAAGTGCAAAATAATAATATAAAACCATGATAAAAATGCACTTTTGAGTACTAATCACACCCCCCAACTAGCTTATTACTAGTCCCTAGTAATCAAAGCGTTAAAATAGAGAAACAATTTGCAAATTTCACAAAGCAAGGTATTCATCATTTAACTTCCATTACTCTATCTAGATAAACAAACTCTTGTTATATTTATATACCTGCTCAATACCTCTTAACAAGATATTCAAAAACCTTTCTTTTGTGCTCAATGTATCAACACATAATTATAGGGCTTTTCTTGGAAGAAAACAAAATTTATGTTCTAATGTTTAAGGTTAACTTCCTTGGGCTGGGATTATTGTTTTTGTCTTTTTTTTTTAATATATATACATATAATTTAAAACACCATGCATCTTTAACCCATGTAACGAGCTTTCAGCTAATGACTCCCAGACCAGTTGGTCTTAGGGCATTAGGTGTTAAGACACCCCTACGAGCTTAGTAACTCGGGTCGCAGATACTGATATGTAGATAGTGCAATGTTTGATTCCCTTAAGCTTTTCTCCTCAACCCATGTAACAAGCGTTGGGCCAATAGCTCCCAAGTCAGTTGACTTTAGGGTATTAGGTGTTAAAACACCCCTTCAGACTTAATTGCTTAGGTTAGGAAGGCTACGAAACCAAACTTGTCTACATTTTTATTATTATCATTCATTTTTTTTTCTTTTTTTTCTTTTTTTAATTATATATCATCCCTTTCCCTTAGTTGTTACCTTTAACAAAAGAACATAAATAATGTAATAATCCAATATGCAACCCACAATTATATGTTGAAGTGTGTGTGTGTAAATTAAGGTTTAAGAATACATGTTAAATAAGTATATGAGTAGGCTTAAGTGATAATAATGCAAGAGTTTGTAAATCTTAATATTTCAAGAAATATTATGATAGACCTTGTTACGAATGATTACTAAGATGCGTCTCAGGAGTCATAAAAGATTCTCCTTACTCTGCCATCATAGTAACAACCATTTTGCACATGCTTTATGAAATAGAAAACACAATTTTTTTTTTAGCTACTACCCTTTCCCCCCAAATAAAACAAGACATTGTCCTCAATGTTTAAAGGTAGAAAGATAGAGTATAGAAGATATCACCTAAAATAACGAACACTGACAAACCTAAAACACACTGAAAAAATATAAGAAACAATAATAAAACTAAAAGACACAAAGATTCACAAATGAAGGCTTAAATCCAATCTAAGCTTTTTACGGCTTTCCTTAGTTAACCAATTTATGCAACTCATGGAAGATTAATTAGAGGAACAAAAGATTGTAGTTGGTCAATCAATTGTTCAGCAGTAGCAGCAGAGATTATGATTTGTCATGCAGAAGATGTTAGAAATTCCTGTTCCACAGCATGATCAAGAAAAGACAACAACTTATCATAATAACCATTAACATTTAACAAACCTATGGGTTTATGGTGAATGTGCAGTTGGGCCCAAGAGAAAATATGAAATATCTCTTCCAATGTGGCTAGACCACCTGGTAAAGCAATGAAGGCATCAGCATGGTTAAACATTGCATTCATTCGAGCTGACATTGTAGAGACCTGAAGTTCCTCTCCAATTGTTTTTCCAATGATGTCCCCTTATGCTAAAGCTTTAGGGACGACCCCCAAAACTTGACTACCTCCTAAAAATACAGCTATTGACACACCTCCCATTAACCCAAGACTACCTCCCCCATATACTAAATAAATCTTTCTCTCAGCTAGCACTTGACTAAGATGATTTGCTGATTCTAAAAACTCCTTTTCTTTCCCAGGACTAGATCCACCGAAAACACAAATATTTCTTATATGATGACCTAAGGAAGTTGTCATTTCTACACACTTCAGTATTTGTTAAATGTATGGATGAGAATCATACCACCTATATATAGGCCAGCTAGAGTCTCACACTCTTTCTCTCTCTCTCTCTCTCTTTATTTATTTATTTATTTACTTTTAAAGAAAGCATGTATATGTACCAGTAGTTGTGATTGTGGCTCACATCTTCCCTTAGTTTTACGTCCAAGAACGACTTAAACGCCCTCTATGGGTCGGGGATAGGCTTACCATCCAGTTTTCTTAAAAACTAGCAAACAGGGTCTTTTTTAGTCAGATTCCCAAGACTAAGTCGATCATGTTCTTTATGAAATAGTGGTCATAAATCATGAATTGCACGATGCACATCTCCACTAGGATGCGTCTCAAGAGTCAATAGAAGGTTATCTAAAGACTCCTTACTCAGGCCATCCTTAATGAATTGTATTTTATCTTCACAGTTTATAGATACCATTCCTAAAGAACAACATTATGGATTACAAGTCCATCTAGCACATCGATGACAAACTTTCAGTCGTTTTGCACGACATTTCTTTGCAAAAGTGCTTTTACCTGTTCTAGACATGTGTGAAATGAAGGAGTTAGAGGACTCACCTGATAATCAGACTTTTGCTTCAATCAACCAGCGAATATCTTCAGGAATTCCATGATTCATTAACAATCTCAATCTTGCACATCTAGCACGGTAAATTTTTGCAATCGCATTCTGAGGTAGAGCCGGAAAATACTTTTTCAATTTTGCAAGATTAGTGTCCATTTTCAAATGAGAATTGGAAGAGAGATTTAAAGAATTGCAGAAATGTATATACAGATATCAATTATTGTGGGAAACTGAAAGAACCGACTTAAGTCACGGAGTACCGTTATCCGCCATTTGACCAGGGTGAGAGAAACTAGCAAAAATCACTCAAAAAGAAACACAAAAACAATGTGAGAAAAATAAAATAATCAACCTTTATCTACAAGATCATTCAAACCAGTTGATTTATTTTCACTAGAAAAATTATCAAAGTAAGCTTTCAAACGATGTCCATTTTCCTTAAAATCATTGTCATTCATTGAATTCTCAATATCACAGGCCCCATAAGAATTCCTCCATCTTGGTCTTAGCTCTCTAGGGAATGCATAGAGTTGAGAATTATAAAACAAAACGTTTTGACCAGTATCAACTTTTTGATAATTTTCACAAGTTTTGCAGAATGCATGGGTGTCCTTGAACACGGTGGGCCAATAAAATCCATTTTGAAAGATTTTTGTAGCTGTCTTTTTTGACGAAAAATAACTTCCACATGCATCAGAATGACAAAGTTTAATGACACTACTCACCTTATTATCGGGAATGAATCTTTGAAATATTTGATCAGGATAATATTTGAATAAGTTAGGGTCATCACCATAAAAGTTCTTCACTTCGTTCAAAAACTTTTCTTTGTCTTTGATACTCCAATCAGCTGGCAAATCTCCTAAAGCAAGAAAATTAATATTTTTATCATACCAAGGCATTGGATTAATAGAAAGTAAGGATTCGTTAGGAAAGTAATCATCGATTGGTGTGATGTCAAATGTCGAATTTGTTGTCATTGTTGACAAAAGATCTGCATCAACATTTTCGGTGCTTTTTTCATCCACGATTTCTTCCTTAGAATAAATCATTTGCAAATCTTCCAATTCATCTAACTCATTTTTACTTAAAGTAGATTCAAGTTGATCATAAACTAATTTGTCAATATGATCTACTTCTTGTAAATCATTATCATCTCCAGGTTGCTTGCAAATGTTGAAAATATTCATCTCCAATGTCATGTTTCCAAATGATAGCTTCATCAGTCCATTCCTACAATTAATCAATGCATTAGAAGTTGCAAGAAACGGACGTCCTAAAATAACAGGAAATGAATTACATGCCTCAATAGGTTGTGTGTCCAAGACAACAAAATCCATAGGATAAATGAATTTATCGACTTGTACTCACACATCTTTAATTATTCCTCTAGGCACTTTTAGAGATCTATCAGCAAGTAAAAGAGCAGATGTTAATTTTGCAAGAGTATCTTTAAAATCTGTCATGTTTTGATCAAGATGAGTAGTGATTGTCTCTTGTTTTTCAATTAATGCATGTAATGTTTCCTCAAGATTTCTTCTAGGAGGTGGAGCATAAGGAGGTGCATATCCATGAGAATTTTGGAAATTATGGTGTGCTTGAAATGGTGGTTGTGAAGTTTGTGCATTGTTGTTCTCACTCTTCCAACTAAAATTTTGATGATTTCTCCAACCAGGGTTGTATGTTTGTGAGTATGGGTTATGGTTGGCCCTTTGGAAACTGTTTAAAGCATAGGCTTGTTTATGGAGACATTCCTTAAAAGAAGGCAAGGTTGGACAATTATTGGTTGAGTGTTCATTTGTTTCACACATTTGACATGCAATGTTTTCAACAGATTTTAATTGACAACTCTTTTTCAATTCTAGTGCCTTGACTTTTCTAGCTAAAGATGTAAACTTGGCTTGAAGGTCATGATCTTCCCTAAGGTTGTACAACCTCTATTAGATATATGAGGTTGAGTTTTACTCGGTACCTCATAAGTACCTGTGGTGTCCCAATTTTGAGCTTTTTCAGCAAATAAGTCTAAGTACTCCATTGCTTCATCAGGGTCTTTATCTTCAAAAGTTCCATTGCACATCAATTCAACTATTTGCCTATCTTTAGGTGTTAACCCTTTATAGAAATGTGAAACCAATCTCCATGTTTCAAAATCATGATGAGGGTAAGTACTAAGTAAGTCTTGATACCTATCCTAACATTGGTAAAATGTTTCTCTTGGTTTTTGAGTGAAAGTGGTGATTTGTCTTTTGAAAGAGTTTGTTCTATGAGATGCGAAAAACTTCTTTAAAAACTGTTGTTGCATTTCATCCCAAGCACGAATAGATCCAGGTCTCAAATTTTGTAGCCATGTTTTAGCTTTATCTTTTAATGAAAAAGGAAAAAGTTTTAATCTGATGGTGTTCATGCTACAATTTAGATTATTATATGTGTTGCAGACCTCCTCAAATTCTCTTAAATGCATGGATTTTCTAATTCTAAACCATGAAAAGAAGGTAAAAGTTGGATAATGCCTGGTTTAAAATTAAAATGAGATGCATCGGGAGGGAAAACTATGCATGATGGTGCACTTGTTCTTGTTGGATTCATGTGGTCTCTAAGTGTTCTACCACGGTTATTCTCATTATTCTCATTATGAAGTGATTTATTATCTTCTTTAGCCATATTTTCTGAAAATGATGAGAATACCCTACAAGGTCTACCACTTGATATACATGACCACACTCTCATGCACCTGTAGGAATAGAATAAATGGAAAAGGAAAACAAAAGAAGAAGAAACAAGAAAAAAGAAACAAAGTTATATACAAGAAAAGTGAAAAGAGAAAATAAATTAAATATTATAATTTATAAAAAACTTACCTCCCCGGCAATGGCGCCAAAAACTTGACACGACAAAAAGATTGATGTCTTCTCCCAAGTGCAGGAGTGTTGAAGTAATAAATAACTCGGCAAATTATAAATAACAATAATACAACAACAACAATAATAACAATAACAACAATAATAGCAATAATAAAAATAATAATAACAACAACAACAACAACAATAAAGAAGAAGAAGAAGAAGATGAGAACTTTGAGATGAAATATTAAAGTAAGGATTAAACAATGATAATAACAAATGTCAAGGTTAGAAGTTCCACTAATGGTATGTCAAACAAGTATAGTATAAACTCTTATCCACACACAAAGGAGGTTCCAATCATATTATAGATTATTAACATGATTACATTAGTCATCTTATTCACTTAATGCTAATACTTGTAAATTTCATCAAGCATTCATGATTATAACTTATGTTAACAACAAATCAAGTTCCTTTCATTGCTCAAGTGTCGGTTATACCATACAGTATGGGCTATGAAAGTGCCAAGCATTTGTTGTACCAATTGTTATACAACATAAATCAAGATTAATCATTTAACAAGCAAAGTATTAAAGAGTGAACAAGATAACAAATATAAAACATGTTAGTATTAAACATTAAAGTCCATATTAAGTTTATACCATACTTATTCTTACACCATTAGTGTAACCTTTTCACCTTGACATAATTAACTTAGCTAGACATAATGGAAGAAAGAAAAATAGATAAACGAAATAAGAACATAAATAAGATAAGAGTTAACAAAGGAAAGGAAAGGAAATGAAAGGCATAAACTTGATATTAATGAAAACAAAGCATAAAGAATACAAAGAGAGAAAACAAGAGCATGATCTTGATCTGGATACCAAGATGCCTAAATGCATGGCAAATGCCTCCTTTTATAGGCCAAAATTGGGAACTATTGATTTGATGACTAATTGATGAGTAGATGGCCAACCCTTGACTTGGTGACAATCCTTATCTTCTCTTGTCTGCCCAAAACGTCATTGATGACGTCAAAATTAGAGCCACTTAAAAACATAAAAGTTCTAGGCAATTGTCTCAGCTTTCTTGTGTAAACAATTCAGCTCATTTCGACTTCTAGAAGTCCAGATATGGCCAAAATACTGAACAGTGCTCGGGCTGGAGGACAAATTCAGGCTTCTTTGTTGTTGCAATAATTTGGACTTGAAAATGGCGTTTTTAGATCTTGGGCTCCATATGAAAGTTGTAGGCCTGTGTCTTACCTTTCCATCCTTTTAAAGTAGACCTAAATCTGAGATCTATAGCTCCAGATATGACCCAATTACCGAACAGTGTTCCGGTTTGGATTGCACCGACATCTCTTTTCTAAGTTTGATCATCTGTTTGCCTTTGCAATTGAAGTTCTTAAAGTCATCAATCAATCCTTTCATTTATGTGATTGACCTGCATTTAAAATGGATATTTACCACAAATTAAAGGTATCTTATATTATTAGATAGATTATTATAAAACGTACTTTAGTTAAGGAGTTATTGATATTTCAAGTGCAAAATGATGATATAAAACCATGATAAAAATGCACTTTTGAGTACTAATCAATTGTAATCTTATTTATAGTTGAATATTTTGTTTGCCTTTTAATTATTGCACCTAGATGTAATTCTTTAAATTATGAATATTTCAACAAATCAATAACTTTTCATCATAAAGATAAGCAAAAGATAAAAATGAACTTCACGTTAAAAACTCTAGCGGACATCTTTAATATTACAATCATAATTTTGAAAATCAATTTTAATTTTAGACTCCAAATCATACAAATCAACAAAAAACTAATTTTTTTCCCTAAATATCTTATCATATCTCTCCAAAGCTAATTAAGTTATAAAGAGGATAAAATCTAAACAAAAATATAAGACTTTTCAAAGAATATGCATACGCACAAAACAAACTACTATTGTTGCAGGTTGGATCTTAAGAGAACCAATTAGAAGGGAATCCAATTAATGAGTGATATGACCAAAAGATTGATGTTTTCTCCCAAATGCAGGAGTGTTGAAGTAATAAATACTCGGACAAGACTAGGGTTGTATCATAAGGAGTTTAACTATATAAATTATAAACAACAATAATAAAAAGAGTTTTGAGATATGATATTGATATAAGAATTAAATAATGATAAAAACAATTATCAAGGTTAGAAGATCTACTAATGGTATTTCAAACAAATATAGTATAAACTTTTATTACTCAACTGGAAACCACACACAAAAAAATTTCTAATCGTATTACAAATTGTTAACATGATTACATTAATTATCTTATTTGAATAATGTTAATACTTGTAAATGTTGTCAAATATTCACGATTATAACTTGTGTTAACAACAAACCAAATTCCTTTCATAACACGGGAGCTAGTTATACCATACGGTTTGTGTTATGAAAATACCAAGTATTTGTTGTACCAAGGTTATTGATTAGTACTTAAAAGTATATTTTAATCAGGGTTTTATATCATCATTTTGCACTCGAAGTATCAATAACTCCTTAACTAAAGCATGTTTTATAATAACGTATCTAATAATATAAGATACCATTAATTTATGGTAAATGTTCATTTTAAATGCAGGCCTATCATATAAATGAAAGGATTGATTGATGAATTTAAGAACTGAAATTGAAAGGACAAAGAGATGGTCAAACTTAGAAAAGAGATATCGGTGCAATCCAAACTGGAACACTATTCGGTAATATGGTCATATCTAGAGCTGTAGATCTCAGATTTAGGTCTACTTTATATGGATGGAAAGGTAAGACATAGGCCTACAACTTTTATATGGAGCCCAAGATCTGAAAAGGTCATTTTCAAGTTCAAATTGGAGCAACAACAAAGAAGTTCGAATCTGTCCTCCAGCCCAAGCACTGTTTAGTATTTAGACCATATCTGGAGTTCTAGAAGTTGAAATGATATAAATATTTTACATAAGAAAGCTGAGATGATTTCCTACAACTTTCATGTTTTCAAGTGGCTTTAATTTTGACGTTATCAATGACATTTTGGGTAAATAAGAGAAGATAAGGATTGTCACCAAGTCAAGAGTTTGTCACCCACTCATCAATTAGTCATCAAATCAATAGTTTTCAATTTTGGCCTATTAAAGGAGGCATTTGCCATGCATTGAGGCATCTTGGTTTCCAGATCAAGATCATGCTCTTGCTTTCTTCCTTTGTATTTTTTGTAATATTTATGCTTTGATTTCATTAATATCAAGTTTATGCCTTTCATTTCATTTCATTTACTTAGTTAACCTTTATCTCATTTATATTCTTATTTTAATTATTTATTTTTCTTTCTTTCATTATGTCTAGCTAAGTTTACTATGTCAAGGTGAAAAGGTTACACTAATGGTGTAAGAATAAGTATAGTGTAAACTTAATATGGATTTTAATGTTTGATACTAACATGTTTTGTATTTGTTATCCTGTTCATTCTTTAATACTTTGCTTGTGAAATGACTAATCTTGATTTATGTTGTATAACACTTAGTAGAATAAATACTTGGCACTTTCATAGCACATACTGTAAGGTATAATCGACACCTGAACTATGAAAGGAACTTGATTTGTTGTTAACATAAGTTATAATCATGAATGCTTGACGAGATTTACAAGTATTAGCATTAATCAAATAAGATGACTAATATAATCATGTTAATAATCTATAATCTGATTGGAACCTCCTTTGTGTGTGGTTTCCAATCGAATAATAAGAATTTATATTATACTTGTTTGACATACCATTAGTAGAACCTCTAACATTGACATTTGTTATTATCATTGTTTAATTCTTATATTAATATTCCATCTGAAAGTTCTCACCATCATCTTTGTCTTTTTCTTCTCCTTCTTTTTCTTTATTATTATTATTTTTATTACTACTACTACTAGCATTATTATTATTATTATTATTATTATTATTATTATTATTATTGCTACTAATATTATTGTTGTGGTTGTTATTGTTGTTTATAATTTATACAATTAACCTCCTTGTGGTTCGACCCCGGTCTTGCCGGGTTATTTATTACTTTGACACTCCTGCACTTGAGAGAAGATATCAATCTTTTAGTTGTGTCAAATTTTTGGCACCGTTGCTGGGGAGGTAAGTTCTTGTATAAATTATAGTAGTTATTTTATTTTTTCTTTTCATTTTTCTTGTATATAACTTTGTTTCTTTTCTCTTGTTTCTTCTTCTTTTGTTTTCTTCTTCCTTTTATTCTATTCTTACACGTGCATGAGAATGTGGTCATGTACATCAAGTGGTAGACTTTGTAGGATATCCTCATCATTTTTAGAAAATATGGCCGAAGAAGATAATCAATTAATTCATAATGAGAATAACCATGTTAGAACACTTAGAGACCACATGAATCCCACAAGAACAAGTGCACCATCATGCATAATTTTTCCTCCCGATGCATCTCATTTTAATTTTAAGCTAGGTATTATTCAATTTTTACCTTCTTTTTATGGCTTAAAATTAGAAAATTCATACTTGCATTTACGAGAATTTAAAAAGATTTGCAACACATATAATAATTTAAATTGTAGCATGAATACCATCACATTAAAGCTTTTTTCTTTTTCATTAAAAGATAAAGCTAAAACATGGCTACAAAATTTGAGACCATGATCCATTCGTGCTTGGAATGAAATGCAACAACAGTTTTTAAAGAAGTTTTTTCCATCTCACAGAACAAACTCTTTCAAAAGACAAATCACCACTTTCACTCAAAAACCAGAAGAAACATTTTACCAATGTTAGGATAGGTATCGAGACCTACTTAATACTTGCCCTTATCATGGTTTTGAAACATGGAGATTGGTTTCATATTTTTATGAAGGATTAACACCTAAAGATAGGCAAATGGTTGAGTTGATGTGCAATGGAACTTTTGAAGATAAAGACCCTGATGAAGTAATGGAGTACTTAAAATTATTAGCTGAAAATGCTCAAAATTAGGACACCATGGGTACTTATGAAGCACCGAGTAAAACTCAACCTCATATATCTAGTAGAGGTATGTACAACCTTAGAGAAGATCATGATCTCCAAGCGAAGTTTAAATCTTTAGCTAAAAAAATCGAGGTATTAGAATTGAAAAAGAGTGGTCAATTAATATCTATTGAAAACATTATGTGTCAAATATGTGAAACAAATGAACACTCAACAATAATTGTCCAACCTTGCCATTTTTTAAGAAATGTCTCTATAAACAAGCTCATGCTTTAAACAGTTTTCAAAGGGCCAGGCACAACCCATACTTACAGACATATAACCTTGATTAGAGAAATCACTCAAATTTTAGTTGGAAGAGTGAGAACAATAATGCACAAACTTCACAACTAACATTTCAAGCACACCATAATTTTCAAAATTCTCATGTATATGTACCTCCTTATGCTCCACCTCCTAGAAGAAATCTTGAGGAAACATTGCATGCATTTATTGAAAAGCAAGAGACAATCAATACTCAACTTGCTCAAAACATGATAGATTTTAAAGATACTCTTGCAAATATGACATCTGCTCTTAGTTTTCAAGAGAAAGGTAAGTTTCCATCTCAACCATAACAAAATCCCAAGGGGCAATACAATGCAAATGCAATTAGTTCTAGAAGCCAATATATGGATCAAGTCAAATCAGTCACTACTCTTCACAGTGATAAGGTTATTGAAAAACCCATTCTTAAACCTTGTGAGAAAGATGATGAGTCAATCTCTGAGGGTAAGGAAGGGGTTGAATCTGAAAATTACAAAGAAGAGACTAATTCTTAGCCAGCATTTCATTTCCTCAAGCCATGACCAAACAAAGGAATGTTAATCACAACTCTGAAATTTTTGAAACTTTCAAACAGGTAAGAATCAATATACCTTTACTGGATGCTAATGCTTTGAAATATAAAGACCCTAGTTGTCCTACAATTTCTTGTTTTATTAGAGAACATAAAATTGAAAGAGCCTTACTTGATCTTGGAGCGAGTGTGAATTTACTTCCATGTTCAGTTTTTCAGAGTCTCAATCTAGGTGAGTTAAAACCAACTTCTATAACTCTTTTGCTTGCTGATAGATCTGTAAAAGTACCTAGAGGAATAATTGAAGATGTGTTAGTACAAGTCGATAAATTCATTTATCCTGTGGATTTTGTTGTCTTGGACACACAACCTGTTAAGGCATGTAATTCATTTCCTGTTATTTTAGGACGTCCATTTCTTGCAACTTCTAACGTATTGATTAATTGTAGGAATGGACTGATGAAGCTATTATTTGGAAACATGACAGTAAAAATGAATATTTTCAACATTTGCAAGCAACCTAGAGATGATAATGATTTACAGGAAGTGGACTTTACTGAAAAATTAATGCATGATCAATTTCCAACCACTTCTAGTGAAATTGAGATTGATGAATCTAATGATTTGCAAATGATTTATTTTCAGGAAGAATCAAAGACAAGTAATTGGAGGCCACAAATTGAGGAATTGCCACCAAAATCAATTAAATCCATACCTTGAAGTGTTCAACCACCCAAACCTGATTTGAAGTCGTTTCCATCTAATCTCAAATACTCATTTTTGGGAGAAAATGAAACTTTTCCGGTAATAATCTCTTCCAAACTTAATGCACATCAAGAAAGTAAGTTATTACAAACTCTGAAAAAGCATAAAAATGCATTGGGATGGACCATAGCTGATATAAAAGGAATTAGTCCTTTGATTTGTACACACAGAATTTATTTGGAGGAAAATGCTAAACCGTCTAGAGAAATGCAACGAAGGCTAAATCCTAATATGAAAGAAGTAGTGAAAAATGAAGTCATTAAGCTTCTAGATAATGACATCATTTATCCTATTTCTGATAGCAAATGGGTAAGTCCTATCCAAGTTGTACCCAAGAAGTCTAGAGTCACTGTGATAACAAATGAGAACAATGAGTTAATTCCCACTAGAATTGTTACTGGTTGGCGCATGTGCATTGACTATAGGAAACTTAATTCAATGACTAGAAAAGATCATTTTCCATTACCTTTCATGGATCAAATCCTAGAAAGAGTTGCAGGTCATAAATTTTATTGTTTCCTAGATGGCTATTCGGGTTACAATCAAATTGAAATTGCATTGGAAGATCAAGAGAAGACTACTTTCACATGTCCATTTGGTACTTTTGCATATCAAAGGATGCCTTTTGGATTATGTAATGCACCTGCCACATTTCAAAGATGCTAGTGATTATGCCGTAGGTGCTGTTTTGGGACAAAAAAAAAAGATAAGAAACCTTATGTAATTTACTATGCAAGTAAAACTTTAAATAATGCTCAAATGAATTATACCACCACTGAAAAAGAATTACTTGCAGTAGTATTTGCATGTGAAAAATTTAGGTCTTATCTTGTTGGCTCACCTGTTATTGTTTTTAGTGATCATGCAGCATTGAAATATCTTCTTTCTAAGAAAGATTCTAAGGCTAGATTGGTGCGGTGGATTTTGTTACTTCAAGAATTTGATATCACAATCAAAGATAAGAAAGGCAG
>SRLM01003355.1:0-18660 GCA_015708895.1 Populus ilicifolia
GTTCCATAAAGAACTATGAAAGAATGAGCAAAACCTCACACAATAATCAATTTTCATTTTTCTAAACTTCATTGTAATATCTTCCGATCTAATATCATCATCGTTGATATTAGGTTGAGTTATCTTATATATGTTGAAGAAATCACCAATACATCACCATTAAAATTGATTTGGACCAAGTCTTACTTTTTCTTGTCTTCTAAAATCTATTTACACCTTTTCATCTTTGAAAACAAATCCATCAATTATTTTCAACCAAGTTATTGTTAATTTAATTTCTCTTGAGTTTTTTTTTGTTACCTAGCTTAATTTCCAGATCTAGCTCTCTGTGGATATGACCTCGATCTTACCGAGTTAATTGCTACATCGCACACTCGTGCACTTGCGAGTTAAAATAAGCCGATCATAAAAAGCGGTCAAGCAAAGGTGAATTAGTTCATCTCATAGATTGTTTTCCTTCAAACCCTTATGGTCCAGCCCATTTTAAAGACTAACCTTTTTAGTTCTTATACCATTCATACCACTTATTACTTTGATAAACCTTTTATTCATCAACTTCAATTGTTGTTACATGGCCAAATAACCCAATTTAGGGTTATTTCTATCTTTTAGTAGTGATGATCCACTCTTAGTTGACATTGTCAAGAGCTGCAAATTAAGTTAGTAACATGTATATGTATATGTATATGTATATGTGTGTGTATGTGTATTCTCATTCACTTTATTACGAGTTTACACTCAATAAATACCACTCCTCTCGTATTTCACATAATTTTTTAGCTTTTTACTCTAATATGTTCACCTTTTTCCTTTGCCACTCAATTTTCAATATACCAGTTCTTTAAGAAACTAGTTCATAACAAATCAAATATTAATATCTCGATGACTTAATGAAATAATGTAAAAATAATAAAAACTAAAAATTATCAATACAAAATTAAAAAATATGAGAACATGAATATTAATATGAATTCATGCAAAATATATACGATATTAAGACACATAAATTATGAAAATTAAGAAACTATTGAAATAAAACTTAAAAAACTCAAAATAAAAAGCACTTTTATTTTATTTTTATATATGGTAGCTGAAACTAAAAAGAAAAAAAACAATGGCTTAATAACTACCTGTATTTTTTTATGATTAAAAAAAAAAACTAACCAAGTAAACCTAAAACATCTCAAATCAAGATTTATCTTAAAGAAACACCAGGAAACAAAATTTATTTCTACATTTAAAATAAGTGGCTGAACTCTATGTTTTTCTATATCAAGATTTATGACAAACCCTTAAAAAAAGCTTTCTTGTAGTTTTCTTTGTTATTATTTTTTCATAAGACTTTATTTATTTAAAATCATAAATAATCTCTTTTCTTTTTTACTTTTGTAGCTAGTTTTAGAGAAGAAAAACAATTTAGCAACAATAGAGTATGAAAAAACTTGAAGATAAAAGGGATATAACCTTATTTAAAGTTTTGTTTTGATACCAACTAATGTGAATCCTGTAAATATAAAGGTCTTGAAACTCATAGTCAAATTAACTCTTTCTAAGAAAGTTAAATTCAAGTTTATGATTGAGTTTAACATGATAATAACCTGTATTAAGGCACCAAAATCGTAAGTAACTAAATCTCCACCCAACACTTATAAATAGATATGAACAACAAGTATAAAAGATGTCATGAAGCTTAATTAATTCTTTGATAAGTCAATCGTAGTTCCATAAAGAACTATGAAAGAATGAGCAAAACCTCACACAAAATAATAATTGTTGAAATCAAAATCTATTAAAAATAACCAAAATACAATTTAAATAACCCTATTTATAATAGTTAAAAACATCATAAACAATTCTAGAAAAATAATAACAGAGTTCTAAATAAAATAGGAAAAAAAATCTTAAATCAACTAGGAAACTAATATAATTTCTATATAATAAATTTTAGACCTTATCACAAGGCCTTCTAAAACTCTAACTACCTTGAAAGTTTAATCCAATACAGAACAAGACCTCTAGAAATTTTTAGTTGAGTTTTAGCTTGATCTAATAGTTAAATAAAAAATTGTGCTTATTAAAGTAAAACTATACATTAGAAAAATTAAGTCTCTAATTACCGAAATTAATTAGCTTGTGAAATAGATAAACGATGCCCCTTTTATATATAGATTAAATTAATTAAGTTCTAATAATTATTTTTAGAAGATGTAACCTACTTGAAACTCACCTTGGCCTAAATATTCAAAATAAGCCCATTGAATATATTTTTTGACATTCTTCACCCTTAGTCTTGTAATTGACTCAATTAGAACTTGGAATGGACTTTTTTGGTGCAGTCTTGATCATATCATTCCCTCTCTCCTCATAAATATTCATCCAGGAATTGTTACCTATATCAAATAAAAAGAGATAAAAAATATTGAAAGTAGCACTAACATTATACTTAGTAAATCCACTTTATAAGTATTATCATTAATTCTTTCAAGAATTTTGGAATGATCCATATACTTTTGGCATCAACTTAGATCTTCTTTGTCAAGGAGGAAATTGATAATAAGTAGCATAATTGATTAAAAGATTAATAGTGGTAATTGGTTAATTAACGATCGATCGTAAGATTATCTATTAGATGAACCTAATGCTATGCTCAATAAGACAAGATTAAGTATTTCTTCCATTAACAAACAATTATACACTAAAAAAATAATTCTAGTGAACTTTTCATTACAAAACTTGATGCACAATCAAAATAGACTAATTTTCTAACCAAAAAGAACTTGATAATCCATCATCTTGCAAGTCCTTATGAAACAACCAGTATAAGACATGCTATAAGATGACTCTTACTTATCTAATAGTCTCTATAATATAAAATTACATATATAAAAACCCTAATATCTTTATGTATTCTCTCACATTCTTGTTATTTTCAATGATGACATCACAACTAACCATAAATAGGTATTTTGATATATTCACTTTGCTATACATATCCCTTTTATAAGATAAATATTGTTGTTAAATGGTCATAACTAACTATAATGAACACTAAATAGCCAGTCAGTCAACTATGATTGATTATAAAAGATTATCCTTGTATCAACTATTAAATCTCCTTAATATTCATATAAGAGTTATCTAAATGGAGATAAAGAACACAATAAGCATCAACTATCATAATAATGTTATGATAGTCAATAAAATAATACAAGTTGTATTTGATCAATTGAATCAAATCCTGAGTGAGTTATATCAAAGTAAATTTAGACCTTTATGAGCTTATACACATGAAAAACAATTCCTAGTAATTTTTGTATTGATAGCTACTCTAGAATGGGGTTTTAGAACCAGATGATCCATGTAGGGTCTTATATGTCATTTTATCAAGTGTTACAATGACAACATCCAAACCTAGATATGGTCACATTTGATACATAAGTTGCCCTATAAATATACAAACAACTATACAACCCAGCATTCTTATTACAAATCCTAGCAATATGTTATAGAGTGGTTTAATACCCCATAGGTTATTTTCTAAAAGAAAACCCTAATCCTCTTGCCCAACTAGCATTAATTATCGATCAACAAAAAAAAAAGGTGGGATAAACAAAGATGAACCAACCCAACACTTAAGAGAAATAAAAGTAGAAATTAAACAAATATCTAGGCATACATACACCATCCATATCCAAAGTGCATTGATAGGTTACAACTAATTTCTAAAAGAACAAAAATACTTGATTTAAAACAGGAGACAATAACTATAAGAGTAAGTCAATATTTAACTCATGACAAAGCCATATAAGCTTAATTTTATAATATAACCAATCATTTTTAGATCATAGGTATTCATAAAAGAACCTTATATCATCTTGTAACAAAAAAACACTTTCTAGAGATCTTATACTCTTAAACTTATTAGCCATATCAAATACTTCTTTGAGATGTATAATTATAGCATAGATATCTATATTATGATGCGACATTTTCAGCTTAAGTGACATGCTAGCTAATAAAACATACATACCATATTTATCATCATTAATATGAAATCGATATCTAGTCCCAAAATTGTCATTAACATCCTTATCAAGGATAAGACAAATTAGATTTTCAAGAAAATATAACTTCTTTTTTTATTAAGAACAATTCTAATTTTGTGATTCTAACCAAAGATATTTAATTCAATCAATTTTTTAATATTAAATATTCTAAAGTAGGGATGTATTGATTCTCATATTGATTTATCAACTTATTCATATAAAAATAACAATTATTAGCTTCATACATACATGTTTATAGTAAAATTTAGATAATGTTTTTAATCATAATTTGATCTCCTATTATTTTCATTCAAATTAATAGACTTTCCTTTCAATTTAGAAAAAATCATTTAGATTTTTTAATAGGTTAGGATCCCATTTAATTTATATGATCTTGAATGACTCCTAGATCAATTAGATAAATAAAATAACTGATAATTAGATAATAACTCTTTATCTAAACATATCATATATGTTTTACTTAATTATTGAATTTAATATCATATAATCATAAGTGTTTCATTCAAATAATACAAGTTTAGTTAAGTAAGATCTAATTTCTATAACGTTAAACATTTTTCATTTAAGTTGATCTTGTGTAACTTAACAAATTAATCATAAATAAAACTCTTATTTTATGCTTATAAAATTGAAAGGCAACAATTCATGTTCTTAATATGTACTTAATATATATTAACAAAGAATTTGTCATATTAATTAGGTCTCACACTTTTGCATGCTTATTATATTATACATAACAATTATATATAAATATTCATTCTATTTTTATTGGATAATTATAGACCTATTTAAACTAGCGCTAACGATCCATTAAAGGAAATAAGGTAGTTAAAATCTAAGTATGTATTGGATGTCTTCATAAGTTTTTATAAGAGCGCATGGTTGTATAATTTTATATCATTTTTTTTATATTGAATTATAGAATACGTTTCTTATATGAATTGCTTTCTTTTTAAATTACATAATATTTACATAATTAATTAAAAAACTTCAAGTTATATTAAGTGTAATTTAGATAATAAAACAATTTTACTAATCACATTGATTTTCTAATATATAAGCACTTTAGCTTTAATTATTAGCTTTATGTGCAATTTTAAAATAACATTTCTTACTTCTAGATTAATTCGATAGTTTATAAAATTAATAAATTCTATTTAATTCATTTTTCTTTGAAAAATATTTTTTCTTGATATAACAAGAAAATTAATTATATTAAAATTCTTATTAATATCTTAAATTGTTTTAAGATTAAGTAAATAAAATTCATAGCCTTGAAAAGTCTCTTTATTTAGAAAACTATTTTTCTAAGTAACATTTAAGCAAACATTTTATTTCAATCCAAATTCAATTGGGATATTACAAAAAAAAATTGGTTAAACTATTTAATTCATTCCTTATCGGATTAAAAAAAATTAATTCTATAAATAATTTAATCTATAATTTTAGTTTTTTTGTACAAAAATATATAGTATAGGGTTAAAATCATAACACAACTCCTCAAAAATCCTAAATTTCAATTAAATTTAGCTAGGGGTAAAATTATAAATTTTCCTCTCTTTTTTTTTTGTCGTTAATGACTTAAAAACAATTTAGAACTCTACTTGAAAACAAGTATAAACATTTAAGCAACAATTTTTTTTTAAAAAAATCTACTTGAAAGCAAAAGGATTAGAACTCTACTTGAAAACAAATAGGAACAATTTAATAACAAATTGAAAAAAATCATTTCAAAATTCTTCTAAAAATAATCAGGATTATGTCTGCAATAATCATATAAGCAATTTAGAATTATACTTGAAAACAAGTAGAACAATCTAGCCATTAATTAAAAAAATCATGTGGCAATGACCATAAAAATATTTTAAAAATTAATTAGCACTTAAGTGGATTTACATCAAGGTTCTTCTTTATCCTATATAGGGGTTTTTAAGTAAAATATCGTCGCTCATCCTTACGTGAAGTATGCATGTGGGTGGATTTTGGACTAGGTTCATGGCTATCTAGAAACAATTTTTTATGTTTGGTTTAAGAGATTGAATTAACGCTAGGTATGATTAAATTATTTGGGAAAGTTTGGATAAAGAAAAATAAAATGAGAAAGGGATATCCAATTTACATATTTAGATTTTTGTATTTTTCTTTTCCTTTGATTTGTTACTCTACAAGCTATATTTTTTATTTCACTTAATTTTTTTATTCTTTCTTTTGTTTTATACTGAGGTTCAAAAAAATATCAAAAATCATAAAAGCATCCAAAAATGGTTAAAATGAAAAAAATCTCATAAAAATGATTAAAAATAAATTATGATCAGATGGTTATTAGTTATACATTTGGTTAACTATTAATTATGATAATTTTTAATAATGGTTATGGTTTTAGATATGACCATGACTAATCTAAAAACTAATAACTATTTATAACTATAACTATCAGGATTTCGCATAATCATCACCATAAATATTAGATATTAGTTATACATTTGGTTAGCTATTAATTATTTATATTTTTTTAATTTAATCTAAGCATCAAATAAATTTAACAAAATCAAAGAATTACATGTTAACATTAACATTAACAAAAAATACAATTATAACAATGATAAAATAGATTTTGCAGGTAGAAATATATTAAACTTCATAAAATGCCCATTTATATAATAGCCATGTAAAAATAGTCATGAGAAAGGTCTCAAAACCATGACAAAAGTTTAGAAATAAGCATCAATAAAACAGGAAATGAATCACTAATTATTTATAATCAATGGCATAATTATAATATTTCAATACTTGTGTGTGTATTATTCATTTCTATTCGATAATAGTTTGGCTTTTGGTTTGGTAATTATGAAAACATAACCATAACTATAATCATAATCAAATCAATCATTTAGTTATTAACCATAACCTTTTTTTAATCCAAAAAGCTTAAACATTCCATTTTGATGATTTACTATGGAATAGAATTTCCATTTTCATCATTACAAACGAGAAGTTTTCTTGGTATTGCTGCAGGTAACGTCTTGGTACACACCAAGACCTCATTACCACCGAGCCCAGGTCCATTGATACAATCTTTTTAATTCTTATGAGCAACAGAAGGCGGCAGTTTTGTTGAAAAGGATCACTTCACTTTGCCAGCCAGGTATAGCACGGCTGTAGCCTGCATGGGTTAAAGCCAATGAACGTGTAGTCAAATAGGATTTTGCAGACATTTGTGTTTGAACATCAAGCCTTGGGATTGCCCGAAGTGAAGTTTTAATTTCAATTTCCAGATTGAAGAGCACAGGATCTGTGATTTGAGCTGTTCACCTCCTGCTTTATGGGAGCCTGGTGCTGTCGTCCAAGTTGCAATGTCAATCCTCGAGTGAAGGGTGGAAACTCTTATTCGATCAATCTACCTCTTACTGCTACTGCTGCAGTGATTCAGATGGATGTTTGACACACTCTACTATTAAACTCCCCGTGTGGCATCTCCAGGTTCTTGACTCCCTTTCATGGATCACAAATCTAATTAATTAAAAAACAAATAACATGTAAAACGATGTTTTGATGTTTGATAGCAGGTCAATTCGATACTCATCCAGATTCAATGTATTTAATAAACCAAATCAATCATTTGATTAGCATGTTTTCAAGTAGTGCATAACACAACTCTATCATTTCACACACCTAATTAGCAAGTTGTTGTATTAATTTGTAAGCTCGTCCCTTTCACATTCAAGTGGTAAAAATCTCCTTACGGATATATTTTTCTGACTCTTGAATCAAAAGAGTCATAACTCCCACTTGAACATGTTAAAACCATAATTTATCATTGCTTATTGCCAATTATTTGTGAGACTACATCGTTATGTTTATGCTTAAAATGTGTTTGAAAATATAGTAAATGTTGTGTTTCAAAATGTTTTTTTCTTTAGAAAAGTATTAAAATAATTTTTTTATTTTTAAAATTTATTTTTGATATCAAAACAATTCAAAAACATTCAATTTTTTTAAAATTTTAAGTAAAAAGCATTCTACCCACACTATCAAACACCTACCAGGTTCTTTCTAATAAAAAATCTTTTTTAATGGTCTCTGCTAACCATATAAATAATATATTCTGAAAACACTTCTCCTCCATGGTTGTTCAATATCAATTTTTAATTATTTTTTAGAATAAATTGAATTAGATAAGTGGCCCTTATACTAAGTCAGGTCAAATTCTTCTAACATAAAAAAAACATGTTTAGGAGACACCAACATTTATTTTTTTAAGAATCTAAGACTCAAATAATTAACTTAATTGGGTTTAATAATCTCAGTTAATTTAATAACATGATAAAAAAGCATTGGTAATAAATAAAATAAAAAAATTAATTATAAAAATTAGTTGCTAATATCATACTCGAGGAGAAGAGAAACAAGCTTGTCGCAGACTCACTGTCACTTTATCATAGAAACCATCCCACCACCAAAAAAAGCTTAGTGTGATGATAATAATTTCACTGTGAAAAGCTACACAACAACATCAAAAGAGGTTGAACACGACTTTAGAGTAACGACCTAGAAAGCAAACTAAATAAAATATCATGAAATAAACATTCCATTCTTATATATAATCATTTAATTTAATTAAAAATTTATTTAAAAAATATTAAATTTAAAAAAAGAATGAAAAATAAAAAAAACATAATTCAAGATAACCTGGGTCATTTTAAAAATTAGTAAAAAACTCCTATAGAAAACAAATAAAAAAATAATAGAGTCCAATCTCCAATTAAATAAATATTGAGGGATGAAACTGGAAAAACATAAGCTTAAAAAAATAAAAAAAAATAAAGAAAAAGAAGAAGAAGAAGCAAACTTAACCAAATTATCTAAACTTGGGTTACTTTCTCAAACTCACATCCCATTAAAGCCTAGACTTGAGCTGAATTAAAAAACTCAATTTCCAACCAATTTAATATTAAATGATAAAATAAAAAAAATATCAATTAAAAAATCTACCAAACTAAAACAATAATCATTAAAATAATAAGGATCAAATTTAATAGGAAAAAAAATAAAGGATGAATTGTACAAAAACTTTAAATTGAAGAATTAACTCAAATAAAATAAATACTAATAAAAAAACATGCATCAAATCTAATTTTATAATTTGATTGAAAAAAATTAAAGGAGGATTACATTAAAAATAATTTATAATTTTATAGTAATTAAAATAATATGGACCAAATTTGAAGGAAAAATAAATTGAAAGGTTGAAGATCTCGAGGGTGATTTGTGAAATTTAAGGAGGAGGGAGAAAAAAAAAGAAGAAATAACCATTTATGTCAAATTAGATTTTAGTAAGCCACACACATGATGGAAAGGCCACTGAAACAATTCTAATATCATTGTAGAATGTAGTGTTTACCTACTAGAAGACACCTCATATGTCGTCTGAAGAGTATGGGTGTCGCTCACCCGTTAAAATGTGCTTTTCAATTTTATCTTTAAATTATATTTTATATTTATTAAAATATCAAAATTTATCAAAGTGAAAATATAAGAAAGTCCATGGACATCACTTGAAGAATATTTGCTTCTAAAAGTAATTTAGTTATTGTATTGTACTTTAAAAATTAAAAATATAAAAAAGTCTATATATACAAGTTAAATAATTTTTTTTCTTTTAGAGGCAATTTATTCATTTTATTGTGATTTAAAAAAATGTAAGCACATAGTTATTCCCAGTTAATTTGATAATGACTAATAGATCTAAATATTGTATTACTCTTAATAATTAGTTCAATGATTTTCTCTTGTAATGAAAAATTAATCATTTTACCATTTCAATCCATAATGAATTGAGTTTGTGTGTACAATGAAACCCTGATTCCTTTTAAAAAAATTTATTGATAAATAAAGTGTACTTTTTCCTTAGCAATCAAGATTTAAATATATTGTTTGGCTGTAATAAATTCTCAATTATTCATATATGATGGATGTATATCCTTATACGATTTGGAGAATGGTTAAAAAAAATAGAGAAAAAGAATTATATGAAATAACAAAATAACATTAAAATAATTAACTCAAACAATTTCACAAGAATGCAAACTATGTGTGGTAATCATTTTCACTAGTACAAGATCAATAATATTTTTACAATCACTACAAGATTAATAATTACTTATATGAACTAGAGAATATAATTTCATATCTCTAATATAGTTATCAAATTTAATTTATGATCTAAATTACGTCCCCAAATGGTGTAACGTGATGGCAAATGGCTTGAGATCTGCACAGCATGTCTCGAGTTTGAGTCAAAACGTGCACCTTTTGTAAGAGTCTAGAACAGCCGGAGTTTTACTCACTCACAAAGTATGCTTTCCGGGGGGTGAAGTTTTCTCGTATCCAAAAAAAAGAAAGAAATCAAAATTATCATGTCATTAAATCAACCTATTGTAATTAGATTAGTCCACATTTTAGTTAAGTGAGTTTTTTTCCACCTATATTATCTAGTGATTGTAAATATTTTATGGTTTCTCTTTTAACCTTTTTAGAACAAAATTATATACTGAATTTAGCTCAATTCTTAAATATATTTGAATTTAATTGATAACCTATTATAATTTTATGTTTAGAATAAAATTCTAAATTATAAGGTCATCAAATCAACTTATTGCAATAAGGTTAATCCATATTTTATACCAATGAGTTTTTTTCCTCCTAAATTATAGAATGATAGTAAAAAAAAAATATGGTTTCTCTTTCAACCTCTTTAAAATCAAATTATATACTGAATTGAATATAATTTATAAAAATATTTGAATTCAATTGATAACCTATTATAATTTTTATGTTTAGAATAAAATATTAAATTATATAATTGAATTCAATTATACTATTTGGAATATATGTGAAAATATATTGAATTAATAATTTTGATTATTTTGCTCTTAACTTATAATCATTTTTATTACAGAAATTATTTTTTTTTATTACAGTGACCTTTATATTTATTTAAAATGACATAAAATAAAAATTTTAAAGAAGATATAAATAGACTTATTTCATTCCTTTAAACATTTAAGCATTAAAGCAAAATTTTTCAATGACCCAAATGTCATGTAATGTAGATAACAACTAAAACCATCTCATCTTTCAAAACCTTCTATAATTTACTTTGAATATCAAAATAGCTGAGCTAGAAGGAACACAACTAACCTTTTGGAAGTTTTTGAAAGTCTTATCAATACTCTTTCCCACTTCAAGCAATTTCTTAGACTAAAAAACCAAAGTTTTTGTTAAAGAAATCAATGGCCAATGAAAGTGAAGAAAGTTTTTTAGAGGAAAGAAAGAGATGTATTTTTATAATATTATTCTTCAATTCGAATTATTGTAGCAAATTAGACTCCTTCTTGATTTGTTTTTGCATATTTCTTTATGATTTGAATTCTTTGGGATTCAAATCAATACCTTCAAAAAAGCATATTTCTTCATGATTTGAATTCTTTGGGACTCAAATCAATACCTTCAAAAGAGGTTTTAACATAAGAATTGATTTAACTATTTGAATTGAATTTAATTCACAAGGTTCCAAACAACTTATTTGTCCCACTCCTTTCTCATTTTATTTGGATGCATTTTCTCTTTTTGTAATTGGGCATCCATTTATGGCATTAAAGCGTTTTAATTTTCTAATTGAAGATATTATTTATGTTTTAATTTTAGTTTCAATATCTTTTATTGTTGTTAATAATTTTTTTTAAAAGCTATTAGATATAATACTTAGGATTAAACTTGTGAGGAGGTGACAACTACTTCACAATTAAAAAACATATAGATTCTACAATAATTGGAATCAAAGATATCAAACAAAAAAGAAGGTTTCAAGTAAGAAAATCCTTACAAACCATGAAGGTTTGTAACAAGTGTCATATAATAATAGGTAAGAATAAAAAATAAAGCTAAGGAAAAATAAAATTACAATAATAAAGAAAGCTTGTAAATAAAGTAATAAAAGTAAATTATGAAGAAAAATAAAACTTAAAGCTAATAGAAGCAAGGATGAAAGGGAATTGAATTGAAAAATTATGTGTATAAATATTGGTTAGGAAGTTAGAATGAGAGTAGAGATCACTATATACTAGTCTAATAACTTAAAACAACCTCATGCAAGGATTCAATTTCTATATTGAATTTGATTGTCAAGTTTCAACAAGAAAATTTTAATTGAATAAATTTATGTAATCATAATATTATAAAAAATAAGAAAAAAACAATTTAGGAATCAATCATTAACTAGAAAAAAATACTAAATAGAATAAAAGTTAATGTTCAAATCAAAGAAGGAAACAAGAATCTCAAATAATAAAACTATTGAATTGTCTATATGGATTACATAGGAAAAACTTAAGCTAAAAAATTCATGAATTCTTTTATAATAATCTCGCTAATAAAATCTCCTATATCCAAACTAATGAGATGTTAATTATTATAATCAATAGAAAAGCTTCTTTAAATATCAATGAGTCCAATTGTTAATCCTTTATTAAATAACTCTTGCATTCATGTCCATAACTTATAAAGTTTTATTTTGGATGTAAAAAATATCCATATGTTGTTTTAGAATCTCCTAAGAAAAAATAAAAGGAAATTTATAATTTTATATAAAAAAATCTTTAAACTATGTCATCAATTTGACAGCATGAATGATTAATGTCTTGGTTTTCATGTCTTCTTAGCTATTTGATTTGAAAATGGAGAGAAAAACTATTACTTTATAAGCTATTTGAATTCAACTTTTTTTTTTACATAACAACTAGAAAAATCCTTTTTTCATAATGAAAATTTGAATCCTCTTTTATAATAAAAATTTGATTGTGCCCTAAATGATTGTCTATAAAACTAAATAATTTGTTACTAATAGCAAAATCAACTAGCATATCTAGCATGAGCATGAGATATCATGTTAATTCATGTTGAACTAATATATAAATATTTGTTTAATGATACATGCACTGAACTAGTCTGCATAAGGATTCTATATGGAGAGATAACCTATATCTATAAAAAGGTTCATGTGATAACTTTTTATATGATCTTTAAACTTGATATCATTATGTAATTTTATATATAGAATGCTATTTTTTTTTATCTCATCCATATATTATCTTAATTAGGGGTAACAAATGAGAAGATATTAAGTATAATATAAACTATACTAAGATATTTGAATGATTAAGAAATGATTCATCATTCTAAATGAACAAAAAAAAATGTTTCACCTATGTTTGAATAAAATTGATTGTAATATTGTTTTACAAGGTGGAATAACATTTAAAAATATCATCAAACCTTATCACAATAATCAATGTTTATGATATTTAGAATAAACATGATTTGACAAAACAACAATAATTCATACACTAATATCTAAATCATAACGTTCTTGATTAATAAATAATAATTATACCAAGAAGGTGGTCATTGAAATTAATTCATACTACTTATGATTTTCTAATATTTTAAGGTTCATGATATGTTGTTAAATGGTGCACTTAATTTTGAAGTATAAGTCAATCATTTATTCAATTAATAATAAATTATATTCTTTATTTTATTTTATTTAGGATTATAATTTATATTTGAGCTAGTATATTAAGAACTTAACTGGTAACAAACATTAAGAAATATTGATAAGAAATTAAACTAGAATGATTAATCAAGTATGAATTAATTGTAAATAAATTTTAGAAATTAAGGATTAAAATGTAATTAATATTAGAAATTACAATTCTAGATCTAAAAAAATCAAGCAGGGTCTTGATCGTATAAATTTTCAAAACTATCCTGAAATAATATATATGATATATTTCATGAGACAAAGTGATATTTTGCTATTAATAGAATTATTTTGTTTTTTTTTTATAAATAGAATGTTATGCCTTTTATTTTTTTTTAATAAACTATATATACCCTACACATTAGATAAACTTATACATATAAGTATAATAAAGAAAAGAAAGAGTTAGCACTCAAAGCTTAACAATTTGTTTCTCTTAAAAAATATTTTAAGAAATTTTTGAAAAGGTGGATTGAGTGGATTACTATTAAAGATTGAATAATTGATTGACTTGTGGTTTATGATAATTCATCTTTAAAGAGTTGATCTAATCTATGAAAGAATAATTGTTCTTCAAGTAATTTTTGCACAAACTCTAAATCTTAGATCATCTAACAGGACCCTCAGGATTTAAAAAAATAATTATTATTTTTTCACTATATTTATGTATTTTTGGAAACGTAACTTTCATATTTTGGTGTGGTTATATTAATATTGGAAGTTCAATATAAACTTTAAGCTTGCCATTCTTTTTAATAAAAAGAAAAAATGTTAAAGAATAATTCTGCACACCATGCTATTTGTATAAAACATGCTTTAATAAGTTTCTTGATTTTCTTATTTACTTTACTAACACTATTAGGAGCTATCCTAGCATTGGTTGTTTGAATACTTTAAACTTATGCTTAGTAGAAGGAAAAAAAAGAAGATGTTTGGCAAATTCTTTCACAATACTAAACATTTCAATTTAGTCTTATACGAAACAATGCATCTATTTGAGTAAGAGATTAATAATATTTTTTTTATAATCACACTTAAGCAAATAACCTATAAATGTTAGTTGTTGTTGATTGTTTCTTTTGAAATTGTGATATTGAAGGTAAAATATGAAATGATTATGGTGTTAGGGGCATGCTTTTTTTTTTTATATATAGAAATTTTACTTGGTAATTTTTTTTTCTAGAAATAAAAGTTCAAAGTCTTAGCTATGACCGATAGGTATTTTTACAATCTTGAATTATCAATTAATTATATTAAGAGTCATTGTGACCTAGTTTCTCTAAAATTAGAGTTTCTAGTTTATTAAAGTGACGCATTAGCTCATACATTTTATGGATAGTTCTTAAAACAATAAAGTTAATAGGTTATCCTAAATTGTCTAATCCATTAAACTTAATGTTAGTGTATATACCCTATAGTCAATCATTAATTACATGTGACACTAATTTTATTCATATAAAAATATATTTATTATTAATAAAGACTTTTGTATTTTTAATATTAATTTATATTTGATTAATAATTAAAGAGTAAAGAGTAAAGAGTAAAGTCTTTAGGAAAAAAATACTTTGTAAAAGATATCATAAAGTGTTTATAATTATGAGATTTCTATTGCATCAAATAATTATTTCTAAATATTCATAGTTGATTCTCTATTAAGACTAAATATTAATTAAAGTTGTTGAGAATGATAGATATTATGTTCTTTTATTTATAAAAGGAAGTAGTTGTTTTCATAAAATAAAGTTTAAGAAATATTTAGAACTAATATATAGATGTTCGTTAATAACATGTATACGAAATTAACCCATATAAAGACTTTATATGGAGAGATCATTTATGTATATGAAAAGACTCACATGATAATTGTGTAAATAATCCTTAAACTTGAGATCACGAAATTATTTTATATAGAGAATATTATGTTTTGATCCTTACTATATATTATCCTAATAAAAGGTAACACATAGAAAGATATTGGATATAATATGAATTATATAAAAATATTTAAGATATTAAAAAAGGATTTATTACTCTAGATAAATTAGGGAAAATGTTTCATCTAATTTCAAATAATATTGATTATGAAGTTTTTATACAGGGTATAATAACATTTAAAAAAAGTTCCAAATCTTATTTATAGAATGAATGACTATGGTATTAAGAACAATCATGACTTGACAGAGTATACATATTATATGATATAATATCTAAATTGAAATATTTTTTATGAAAGGATAATAATTACTCTATGAAATTTGTTATTGAAAGATTAAGTCAAACCACGTATGACTTGGGGGGATCATGACACATTATTAGACATTGTACTAAAAGAGTTTTAAGAGACTTCTCATTTATGGTTTAGATATATTACTTTTAAAGGCTAGACATTTGGATAATTTGTGGCATGCGATAACTCAACCTTGAAAAAGTTGAACAAACCTTGAAACAAAAATCTAATTTTCAAGTAATCATTGCATAAAACTTAAATGACCTTAAATTGTCCAATGAAATTCTTGAGACCCCTAAAAAATTTTTAATTAATATTTCCACAACATGTAATAGTTTTAGAAAACCCAACACCTAATAATACTAGTATCTTTATCATATATCCATATATTAACCATAGAAAAAGTGACTAAAAATGATTTGTTATTTTCTTTAGGTACTTCATGCTACCTTCTATATGCCAAAAAACATTATTGGTTCAAGAAAAGAAGGCACAAACATATTAGAATAGATGTAATCTTGACCAAGAAAAATAAATCTCGATCCTAACAGCCCATTTAAATTTATTGAAAATACATTTATGGTTGTATTTAGGAAAAGATCCTCATTGAATTGCATTTTTTTTTCTTCTATGGACTTCAACCTATCAGGCTTTAACGCCTTTTGGATTTGGTTTTTGAAAATCACATAATTATTAGTAGAGTATTTCTACAAATTATTTCATCTAATTTAAATTATATGAAGGTATTTATGAGATAAAAAAAGGATTTGTTACCCTATATAAATTAGAGAAAATATTTCATTTAATTTCAAATAATATTGATTGTAAAGTCTTTATACAAGGTATAATGAAATTTAAAAAAAGTTTCGAATCTTATTCATAGAATAAATAACTATAGTACTAAGAACAAACATGACTTGACATAGTATACATATTATATGATATAATATCTAAATCAAAATATTTTTTATGAAAGGATAATAATTACTCTAAGAAATTTGTTATTGAAATATTAAGACAAACCACATATGACCTGGGAGGATTATGACACATTCCTAGACAGTGTATTAAAAAGGTTTTAAAACAATTCTCACATGTGGTTCAAAGAAATTACTTTTAGAGGCTAGACATTTAGATAATTTATGATTTGTGACAACTCAACCTTGAAACAAAGATCTAATTTTTAAGTAATCATTGTATAAAACTTAAATGACCTTAAAGTGTTTAATGAAATCCTTGAGACCTCAAAAAATTTTAAATTAATATTTCCACTACGTGTAATAGTTTTGGGAAACCCAACACTTAATAAAACTACTATCTCCGTCATATATCCATGCATTAACCATAGAAAAAGTGACTAAAATGGTTTGTTATTTCCTTTAAGAACTTCATGCTACCATCTAGATGCAAAAAAAAGAAAAACATTATTGATTCAATGAAAGAAGGTGCAAACATATTAGAATAGATTCAATTTTGATTAAGAAAAATAAATCTTGATCCTAACAACCCATTTAGATTTATTGAAAATACATTCATGGTTGTATTTAGGAAAATATCCTTATTGAATTGTGTCTTTTTTTCTATAGACTTCAACCTATCAGGCTTTAACGCCTTTTGGATTTGGTTTTTGAAAATCATATAATTTTTAGTAGAATATTTCTATGAATTGTTTCATTTTCAATATGTTTTCACACTAAGCTACTCTTATATTGGGAGTAGATAATTACCAATTAGCTTACTTTGCCTATAATGCATGATCTGGTTAAATATTTCATCTACTTATGCAATATCAAAAAATATTTGTGAGCCAAAGATTTCTTTCTAGCTTTGGCCTTTGTTCTTTTCAATGTTAGGTATTCAAATGGTTACTCATCTTTAAGTTCTATTATGCAAATATCCTTATCATAGTTTTTTATTAGAATAATTCAACCGAACTTGTACTATAAAGAGACAATTAAAAGAAGTGTTGGCATTATATGTTCCTTTAAGGGGGTTTTTTATTGCAAAAAAAATCCAAATTTTGATTATACTAAGATGTTTTATTAGTAAAAGCATGTATGTCTTTAAACTTTTGACTAATAAATTTTTTTTGATTAGCCAATTCATTTCTTTAAGAACCATTTAGATATAATTTCTTTAATGTAGGAGGGTTGAGCACTTCATGATTTTGTTTTTAAATTTTTAGGATTATATATAGATAGTATTTCAAGGTTGTTGGAAAATATTATCCAATTTAATAGTAGTTATTTCTGACTATGTAATAAAAATATTCATGAAATTTGTTTTTCATCCCAGGACAAGAGTAGATGAAATTTGATAATAGGGATATATACCAATGAAAAATCAATTTACTTAACGATAACCTAAAAGTTTAAGATAAAGATAAGGTTCTTGAACAATATCTTCATATTGATATAGGAACTTAGATACATACTCTTTCATTAACTCACTATATTTTTTCTAATAATTATTTATAAGCACTAACCTTTACACCTCTTAGAATAGGATAAATGATTAGTACTCAAAAGTGCATTTTTATCATGGTTTTATATCATCATTTTGCACTTAAAGTATCAATAACTCCTTAACTAAAGTACGTTTTATAATAATTTATCTAATAATATAAGATACCTTTAATTTGTGGTAAATGTCCATTTTAAATGCAGGCCTATCACATAAATGAAAGGATTGATTGATGACTTTAAGAATTTCAATTGCAAAGGCAAAGAGATGATCAAACTTAGAAAAGAGATGTCGGTGCA
>SRLM01003355.1:19474-38451 GCA_015708895.1 Populus ilicifolia
AATAAGAGTTTATACTATACTTGTTTGAAATACCATTAGTGGAACCTCTAACCTTGACATTTGTTATTATCATTGTTTAATCCTTGCTTTAATATTTCATCTCAAAGTTCTCATCTTCTTCTTTTTCTTTATTATTGTTGTTACTACTACTACTACTACTAGTATTATTATTATTGTTGTTGTTGTTATTGTTATTATTGTTGTTGTGGTATTGTTGTTATTTATAATTTGTACAATAACCTCCCTGTGGTTCGACCCCGGTCTTGCCGGGTTATTTATTACTTCGACACTCCTGCACTTGGGAGAAGACATCAATCTTTTCGTCGTGTCAGTAAACAACATCCATCCAATCTAGATATGATTTTTTATGTCATTGATTTATTGTTCATATTAATCCATATGAATATTAAACCAACTTTACTTCATCAATCCTATTATTATCCCTAGGTTTTGCATTATCCAATGCTTGGCCAAACAATTTATAACTAATTGGTTGAGTTTAAAGATATAATTAAGCATGTATTAGTGGTGGTGAAGACACTTATTGATACCATATTAATAACATATCTTAATAAAAAGGTAGACATAAAAAATGAGTATTTAGGGAAAGAAAAAGTGCACGAGGTAACATATGTCATGATCAACAAATAAAGTAGATTTGTGAGAATTAAGGTGAATGTAAAGACCTCAAACTGAAACAGACAAACTAAAAGAAAGAGAAATGATAGAATGACATATTTTATTATTTTTTGTATAATTTTGAGTGTTAATAACAACCTAGCCCCCATAAATTGCATGAAAGAATGGTCTCTCTATAATGCTATTAAGTGTGGTGCACTTTCTATGTTGTTCAATTATTTCTGGGTTTTTTTCTTGAAATACATAATTAGATCCCATCGAGGGTGCCACTTTATAATGATATGTTACTAATATAAATTTCTCCCATGCTTTAAAGAGTTGGAAGAATTTTTTTAATGCTTGAAACTGAAGTTATAACAAAACAATAACCACCTCCAAATCAAACAATTACAAATATTTAAGAATTTAGACATAACAAGTCCAGATAAGATAGGATTCATGAAGCCATCATGAATAAATTATAAAATCTAATAAAATTCCCATATCTTTTACTATAACAATCCATAATACCTATATTTTTATTTTTTTATTTTTGTTTACAAATATTTTTTTATTATAGGACCAATTTACTATACAATTTCTTGTAATTTGTTAAATAAAAACAAACTTAATAGAAAAGGACCAAAATGTAAAATAAAAGGAAACCACATGGCTAATCTCAAATTTATTTGAAAAATTTCTTTTTAGTCCACCTAATTTCATTTTCCTTCCTTTACGGTCCCTTTAGTTTTTGTAATTTTAATTTTGATTTAAAGGTTGATTTTATTTATTTTTCAGTCCTTAAGTTTAAAAAAGGAGACAACAACTCATTGGAAAATGAAAAAGAAAAGAAAAAGTCATCGGTTCAACACATTTTGATGAAAAAATAGTCTTGGTTTCATTAAGTTCTATTTAGTGAGAAGAGTTCCATTAAGACATGTTTAGACTTTTATCTTGCTTAATAAAGTAAACTAGGGCTTAGGAAGTTTTTTGAATTTGAGTTGATTTTTTTTAACCAATTTTATTCTAATTTAAGACTACAAATGGTTTTTCTTAAGACTCTTTAGGTGTTTTTAACCTAAATATGATTGAAAATTAGTTTTGTTTTTTGAAATCCAAGAAATTAAAGACCAAACCTTTTGGCTAATGAAGTTAGCCGGAGATGAACTAGAGAACTAGAGAAGATTCATTGTTTACCATGTTTTTTCTAAGTGGATGACATGTCACTCAACCCTTGAAAAAATAGTGAAGGTCGAACATATGGGTCTGACATCATAAGCAATATGCATATGACTTTCTATTTATTAGGTTAATTGCTAAGCTTTAACCCATATATATTTATCATTTACATTTAAATACACTATAAAAATTAATAATATATTTCAATTGTTATGCAAGTTTTCCATTGTTCTCAAATAATATTATAGGTTTTAATGAAAATATTAACAATATTTTCAATTATTATATACATAATATGAAACAAAAAATTGCATGAATAATTAACTAAAATAAAAATTATGATTTAATTTTTTAATTTATTTTTGATGTAATTTTATCACATTTATCACTACTTTTTTTTCTTAATCTTCAATCACATATAAAATATAGAGATAAATTTTAATATGTTTTTACTTTTGTTTTAAGACCTTGATGAATTTTTGCTTAGAAAATAATCTTTGCAATTTTATAAAATGTTTTCATTAGAACAAAAAAGGATATATTAATAAGAAAATTGAATTTCAATTGGAGAAATATATTTTTTCTTCTCATTTCAATTGAAATTGTTTTTAGTAGAGTATAAGTTATTATTTCCGTTAAAAACATATATAGCTATCTAATTAAATGAGAAAAATTAATCACTTCCAAACAATAAAAAGATCAAATATATCAATCAATATATAATTATCAATTTATTTTATTAAATAAAACATTAAATTTTTATTTCACACTTTAAAAATTTTAAAAATAAAAATATTTTCTTGTAAAATGTTTTTTCTTGCGTAAAATATTTTACATGTAAAATATTCTTCATTAATGATAGAGGTTGTGAGATAGTAGTGATAGTAAGGTGGTTATAATAATAATAAAAACAAAGATGATAATGATAATGATGATAATAATAATAATAGGGTTGTTGGGGTAGAGATGAAAACTGAAAAGACGGTGATGAAATGATATTGGTTAAGAATGAGGTGATAAGTTAGTTATGGTGATAAAAAAAATAAAATTGGTGGTAAGATGATGATCATGGTTGAAATAATTATATTGTAAATGAATTATTATTTATAAAACTGAAAATATTTTCTAGTAAATAAATTAAATTTAAAGATTGATTGTAAAATATTTTTTATTGACTGATTTTTTGATAAAATATTTTACAAAAAAATCATTTTCTATTTAATATTTTTTGAAAATAAACATGAAAAATTTAATTATTATTTTTCTATAAAATATTTTGCTCAAAACCAACATCCTTAATGTAAAAATAATAATTAGCCTCGCCTATATATTTCTTTTTTTATATTACAAATTAACTTTTGATGGACACAATGTATCACAAGTTAGGTAACTTGTAAACACTAACCACACAAAAGGTACACTTTAGGGTTAGATTTAGTAAATGACAAGCCAATCAGATGAAAGCCCTCCCTCCAGATCCAATGTAACAAGTCAACCTCTCTCTTTGCATCTCTATCTCTCAAAACCTTCCGTCACAAACACACTTCATTTACACTCCTTGTCGTTTGTTCTTACGGTCACATGTCACAGCTGCAAATTTTTCTTATGACCGAAAAGCACACAACGCGCTCTTCCTAAATTACCGTATTACCCCTTCATGCTTTCCTTTTTAGACATCTTTTGACCTTCACCCGGATGGCCACACTCACCCACCCACTCGCTCACTCACTCACAATGGACAGCAATACCTCTCGCTCTGAGGTTTCCGACTGCTGCGATCCAACGAGGCCGGAGTCCGGCGGCGGCGGTGCTAGGTACAAGCTGATGTCGCCTGCCAAGCTTCCGATCTCGAGGTCGGCTTGCATCACGATACCTCCTGGACTCAGTCCGACCTCGTTTCTTGAGTCTCCAGTTCTTCTCTCTAATGTTAAGGTTAGTCGTTTCTACTTCACTTAATTGTAGTTTGGATCGTATTTCTTGGTTTTTCTGTTTGATTGCTGAGAAATTGATAGAAAGTAGAGGAAATAAGATCTGTTTGGGAGCTGAGATAAGCAGAGGAGTTAATAATTTTTCTTTAATGTAAGATTCAAATTTGTTTTTGTTGTTCTTGTTGTTGTTGTTATTTATAAATGAAATAAAATTGTATTTCTACTATTTAACAGCTATCAAAAGAACGGTGTTGTTTGTAGCTTCGTGTCGTTGAGTTCAAGAAGTGGAGAATTGACTTTAAAAGACAAGATGCTCTTACTTTTATTAAAAAACAAAAAAACAGCTTGAAATTTGAAATGCCAGTTATTATATTTGTTTTGTTTCGCTTCGTTTCATTTCTTGTTTAGATTTTTTATTCATGTAATTTGGGAGTGCTTATGTTGGAACCTGAAGTTAGATTCTGATGCTTGATGATATAATAACTCTGAATTTGGTACCATGTCTAGTGTGGAGGAGAATATGACTTTTTTAGTATTATCAGTATGAGCTTTCCCTTTTTATGTTCTGTTTCTTTTCTTTTTGTAAATGCCTGTTTTGGATTTTCACATAATGAGTCTTTGTGGTGCTGTTTGTTTATTTTCTATGCTTTTATTGTGTTATTCCATTTGTTTGTGAAAAGAATATGGAATAGATGCGTTGATGACGAGATTGATATTAAAATGCGATATGACTACAACGTGGAAGGAGAAGCTACAAGGATATGTGAATCAAAGGAACGAGAATAAACTCAATTATCTGTACAGAGAATATATTGGCTGCCCATCATGACCATCTATATATCTGAAGCTTGAATGTGATAAGTATTATATTGGTGCTCAAGCATGAGAAATTGGGTTTGAGGCTTTGTTCAGTTGAGTGTGTTAATTTCTAGATTGAAAGTATTGGGTTATATGGAAATATTTTAAAATTGAAGTTTCAATTTAGCTTCTCTTCACCTTTAGTGGGTTCAATTTTTTTCCTCTTATATTTTCTGAATTTCCTTATGCTTCTGTCACCTGGTGAGAATCAGTTAGCTCTCATCAAGTGTTTATATGCGCTGATCTTTGTATGTCTTGATGCTGATAAGAAAGTATATCTTAGAGCTTCACGGATTTGGCACCAGTTAAAAGTATGGAGAGTGGAGACAGTGGCATAAAAAAAACATAGTTATCAGTTGAGCTTTTGATGAGGGCCTTAGGATGTTCAGGGATTATGCAGCTTCCATGTATCTTGATTTTCTGTTCTTTTTTATTTTTGTTTAGTTGATCTGCTTGTACTTCATGTTAGAAGTATCTTTAAGACTGATTCAATATCTTCTTGGCTTCATAGGCAGAGCCTTCCCCCACTACTGGTACGTTTACTAAGCCTCGAACAGCTCTTGGCTCTCTTAGCTCCACTCCATATTCTGCCACAACTGTTTCATCCACAGCGTGTGGAGAAAGAAAATCCGATTGCTTTGAGTTTAGACCATATGCTAGGTCAAACATGGTGAGTTCTTAATGAGATTTCAGATTGCCTTAAACTGCATGGCGACTTCTAAGTATTTGGAGCTCTTGTAATTTATTTTTCTATTTCCTTTTTTGACTTAAATTGCATGATAGGCAACAGTCTTGAATTATTTCAATAATTATATGGTACTTTCAGACCTCATTCATGTTTAACTAACAGCTCCTATAATTCCTTGCATTACTCAGTATCTTCTCCTACTTTTCTATATCCTGTATGCTGGTAGTGACTAAATATATAGCTTCTCCAACTCAACTTGACCTATATTAACCACTTTGAGATTTCTCAACAATTGCAATATATTAACCGAAACATTCTCTGCCAATGAGCCATTGGTTTTATTCATTCTCATTCAGAATAATAATTGCATAAAGGTGTAATTAAGAGTTAAATAACGAGGCATCTTTTTATACCTGACCATCCTTTTTTCCCCCTTTCGGAATTATTTATGTTGATATCTCATTTCAATTCATGACATCAGCAAGTAGCCTTGCTGGTTTAGGGGGGAATTGTTCGCCTAACACGTCAATTATTTTTAGGTTTCTGCAGATATAAACCATCAGAGGAGCACACAATGTGCTCAAGTCCAAAGCCAGTGCCATTCACAATCATTTGCCTCACCACCTTTGGTAAAAGGTGAGATGGCAGTATCCACAAATGAATTGAGTCTGTCAGCATCCCTTAACGTGGTTACTTCAGTTACTAGTGCACCTGCTGAAGTTGATTCAGATGAACTAAACCAAACTGGGCTCTGTAGCAGTGGGCTTCAGGCATCACAGTCTGATCATAGAGCAGGAATTGCGCCTTCAATGTCATCTGATGATGGATATAACTGGAGAAAATATGGACAGAAACATGTTAAGGGAAGTGAGTTCCCTCGAAGCTATTACAAATGTACACATCCTAACTGTGAAGTGAAAAAGTTATTTGAGCGCTCCCATGATGGACAAATAACAGAGATTATCTACAAGGGAACACATGATCATCCTAAACCACAACCCAGCCGCCGATATGCCTCTGGTTCTGTTTTGTCCATGCAGGAAGATAGATTTGACAAGTCTTCATCTCTGCCTAACCAAGATGGTATGGATGAAACTTCTTAGGGAATTCAGTTTGCTGTTTACTTCCCTAATGTATTAATTACTGTTCCTTCACTCCTTCCCCTTCTCTTTCTTTCACTTTCATTGCAGACAAGTCACCTGGTGCTTATGGACAGGTGCCTCATGCTATTGAGCCAAATGGTGCCCTTGAACTGTCTACTGGAGCTAATGATGATACTGGAGAAGGTGCCGAAGACGATGATGATCCCTTCTCAAAAAGAAGGTATCAGTTCAGAACACCCTTAAAGTTGTTCGTAATAGACACATACTAACCAAGCGATGGTCTAATTACATTGAGCAGGAGGTTGGATGCTGGAGGTTTTGATGTTACTCCAGTGGTCAAACCTATCCGGGAACCACGTGTTGTCGTGCAAACTCTGAGTGAGGTTGATATACTAGATGATGGGTACAGGTGGCGCAAATATGGCCAGAAAGTGGTGAGAGGAAATCCTAATCCAAGGTATGTTTTGTGTTGATGAGTTGAGTAGTTGCTGCTTTTTTACTGTTATGGTCCTTTATATCATGCATGACTCTTTTCTTGAGTCGTTTAGTGAATTTCTTGGATAGTCCTGTGCATTAGTGCATTTTTAGCAGTCATATGATGTGCATATTGGATAAAATGACAGAATAAGCAGATACAATCATTTGAATATGATCAATGCCCAATCTTTCTGGCTAGGTGTCTGACATGAAATTAACCATGATCCATAAAACTACTTTGAGTTATTTGATATCATTAAATTTAGCTTTTAATGTGAAACTAGTCTCACAATATGTGCTTTGCTGAAGGACACTGGGGTTGGGTTGTATTCCGACAAAAGAAGATAATTCTTATTCTTAAGTATTGCTATTGTGGCAAGATAAAGGTGTTGAAAATTTAACAAATGTTGGGTTTAGTGAAAATTCTGAATGCATGAAGGGAAGGAAATATCCATCCATTTTTAGAAAAAAAGATGCACAAAGATAAGGAGACAACCAAAATAATCTGGTCTTCTCATTTGCTTGTGCAACTTTCTTGTATTCATAGGAAGAGCTTTAAGGATATCTAATTATTTGCTAATTTTGTTTTCTATCTATAAACATGGAGGGATACTTCTTATTGAGGTATTGTTCTTGAAACTTCAATAAAAGGTTGGGGAAATGCAGATCTTCTTAAGCCTGTTAAATGTTTTAATTTTTCCTGAATTAGATGTTTTTGCAATTGCATCCTTGTCTAGCAATTGTGTACATTCAGCCAAATCCAGAATAAGGTTGTGAAGATGTTTTAATAACCTGAATATATCTTGAAAGAAAAAGGAATTCCCATTCTCAATAGAGCGGAAGTATAAGGCATGATGTGGTGAAAATATGTGCTATGAAGCTAAAACCTACTGGTGAAATGCTTAATTGCTCTCTTAAAATCTGATTGGGCTGGAATCAAAGCTCTTATTAACTAAGACTATTTAATGGCTGGTCCTTAAAAACAAGGATGGATCCACTCCCATTCTTGAAAAATTTGTCAGCATAAGGATTTAATATTTATTTTGCAGTTCTTATTCCATGCCAGCATCCCCTTCTTTTGATCAAAATATTATCTGTCCTTGTTCCAAAAGTGATGTAGAACCATCAACAAGAGAGACAATGTTGAAGAAAATTTAATTTTTTTTTTCAATCAATAATGCCGAAAATCAAAACCCTGAATGACAGCACAGGTTGTTTGTTTATGTTAATTAATATGCCCTGGATAAACTTGGAAGTTGATAGTGGAGACCTAGAGATTAATGTAATAATAACCAAAAATATCAATAGTTTACCATGTCAATGTAGAACAATTGTAATGCTCAGAGTTGTGCTCACACAGAACCATAGCTGGGTTTTTAAAATTTATTTATTGCTTTGCACATATAACTACGTTTTATAACTTCTATGCATGAGCTTGCCCTGTCTTCTAGCTAAATTGTCAATCTTTATTCTAAAAATATTTTCTACTCCTTCCCTATTTCACTGTTGTTATGAGATATTTATGCTTACTGATTCTTCAGGAGTTACTACAAATGCACAAATGCTGGATGCCCAGTTAGAAAGCACGTTGAGAGGGCGTCACATGATCCAAAAGCAGTTATAACCACATATGAGGGGAAACACAATCATGATGTACCTACAGCTAGGACAAACAGTCATGACATGGCGGGACCATCAGCTGTGAATGGACTCTCAAGGATTAGACCAGATGAAAATGAGACAATTAGCCTTGATCTTGGGGTCGGGATCAGTTCTACAACTGAAAACCAGTCCAGCGATCAGCAACAAGCTTTGCATGCTGAACTTATCAAACACGAAAACCAAGCAAGTGGTTCTAGTTTCAGAGTAGTTCATGCAACCCCCATTACAGCTTACTATGGTGTTTTAAATGGTGGCATGAATCAGTATGGATCTAGGCAAATTCCAGGTGAAAGCCGTAGCATTGAAATTCCACCTTATCCATATCCGCAGAACATGGGAAGATTATTAACGGGTCCATAAGTTTGTCCGAGTTTTAAATTTGTTTCCCGCATCCTTGCCTTACAGCTGGTAAATGGCAAAAGGTTAGAATCTGAATTTTAAGAATATGTATTGCTCTATATATATCTTTGCTTATGGTCTTAGAGCTCATCATCTTTGGTGTTCGTAACTTCCTCTTTGCAAGCTCTTCTTTCTCCAGCTTCCATTTCATCAACTTTGCTAACCACAAGGTTTTGTATAAATGTGAAAGCAATACCACTGAATGCTAAACACTGGCTTGTTAGGACTACATCGTGATTTTCTACTAGTGCATGTATATTTCAAAATTCCTGCAATTCTAGTTTTTATTTTCGGGACTTTTTATCCCAGGCCCGTGCAAGTTTTGTGATTTTGAATCGTATTATCAATTGAATGAATGCCCCGCCCAGAGACGATTCTCACCTATGAAGCTAATCTGATGAGTGCATTGCTTTGGAATTTTTTCCAACCACAGACAACAATAATTCCTCTCTTCTTTTTCTCCGGGGACAGGACAAAATGACCTAGATCATTCCCTCGCCGGAGTTTATCTAAGAGCGGCTTGTCTTTTGGTGCCTTGCCCCTGTAGCATGAAACAGTCTGGTAAGGAGATCTCTATGAATAAACCTGTTGCCAGCGCTACCGGAATGGTTCCATCTAATAGGTAATCCAGGGAAATTTGAGAGTGTAGATGTTAATGCATGTTTAACAGGGTGTAATAGAGAGAATCTAATGTATGAAATATGTCTTCCTCCATGTATTATCTAGATCTAATTCTAAGGAATCTTATTAAATAAGTAAATACATAATACAATTAAAATAAACTTATAACATAAAGTGTCAACCCATTTCTAGGTCCCCTAAAATTCTTTTTTGTAAAAAATATTTTTCTTTTATTTTAAATTATTAAAAAAACTCGAAAAACATAAAAAAAAGATATATATTTTTTCATATATATATATATATGGACAAAATAACAAAGGTTGGAAACTCAATTACATCAAGGGAGGGCTGGGCCTAATTTAAGGAAACAATGAGGATTTGGCACCAATTTGATTAGGACAAACTTGCAAAATAATTAAGTTTCAAGATTTAGTTTAATTTTTAATGAGTTTAGTTTAGGTCAAATTACAAGAATTGGAAGTTAGTTTAATTTTTAATGAGTTTAGTTTAGGTCAAATTACAAGAATTGGAAGTTTTGGGGACTAGTTTTGAATTTTAATAAGTTAATTAATCAATTTAGGAGCTTAATTGTAAGGAAAAGAAAGTTTGAAGACCAATTAGAGGTTTATATAAAAAAATTCAAAACCGAGAATGAAGATGTAAAAGACGTGTATATTTAAGGACCAAAATTGACTAAATTAGTGGTCAAATTGGAACAAATTAAAAATTTAATTAATAGATCAAATTGCACAATTTAAAAAACAAGGATCCATTTATATAATTTGTGTGAATAAGAGGATTACAATCAACATTGCCAAGGATGCGATTGCATGAATTAAAAAGTTTTCTAGCTAACTAAGAATGCATATATCAAAATTTAAAATACAAAGACTATAATGAAAATTCTCAAAACCCTAATTAAAACCTTAATTTTTAGGATTTAGACGAAGCAACATATTATTTTTGTTTTAATAAAGGGAAGGGATGGCATATTGTTATTTTTTTTAGTTGATAAGGCTAATCATCAAATCACTTTCAATGAATGAATGCGACACATCTTCAACTACCCTAAAGGCTTTAGTTGGCGCTAAACGACTAGGAAACACTTTCTTTACAAAGATCAGTCATCCACATCAAATTCTTATACATTATTTGTCTTGAAGAACTTGTCAATATCTTATCCCTAGTTAGCCTCCCTTGCTTTAACAAATTTAAGCTGATTAAGAAGCAATCTTTCGATCAATAAATATGAAGTTCTGAACCTTCAAATCAAGTGTGGTTTATTCTTAGTTGTACATCTGCATCACCTCTTCATCTCTTAGGTCTTTTAATGACATATTTGCATCTCAAATTCCATGATTAATTCATTAAAGTGCCATCCTATCCATTCAACCTTGACTGAAAAAAGAAAGTCACCTATAAAAGAACAAACTTTGATGTTGTTTTCACTTGATAAAGTTCATAGTAAAAGGATAAAAGAAAACCAGATACCATACTTTTTAGGAAGGTTATAGAAAAGAAAAAAAAAGGGAAATCTTTCATAACTATATATATTTGGAAACCCACTAAGAAAATGATGAATGGTATTGTTACAACCTATAAATAGATTATCTTTCTAAAGAGAGGAAATAGAGAGAGGAATATTGAGAAAGAAATTCTAGGAAAAAGAAAAAGAAAAATAGTAAGGCAAAATAAGAAAAAAGAGAGAAGAATAAAGGAAAACAAATAGAAGAATAAAGGGTTTAAAGTAAGTAGGAAATAAAAAAAAGGAGCAAGACTATCAAGAAAAAAGACAACATTGTGACCAAAAGTATACTACTTGTTGACACGACTAAAAGATTGATATCTTCTCCTAAGTGCAGGAGTGTTAAAGTAATAAATAACCCGGCAAGACCGGAGTCGAACCATATGGAGGTTAATTGTATAAATTATAAATGATAATAATACAACAACAATAATAATAACAACAATAACAATAGTAGTAGTAGTAATAAAGAAAGAGGTGGAGAAGAAGAAGAAGAAGAAGAAGAAGATGAGAACTTTGAGATAAAATATTAATGTAAGGATTAAACAATGATAATAAGAAATGTTAAGGTTAGAGGTTCCTCTAATGGTATGTCAAACAAGTATAGTATAAACATTTGTTGTATCAAGTGTTATACAACATAAATCAAGATTAGTCATTTAACAAGCAAAGTATTAAAGAGTGAACAAGATAACAAATATAAAATATGTTAGTATCAAATATTAAAGTCCATATTAAGTTTACACTATATTAAGTCCATAAAAGTTAACTAAGTAAAGAAAAGGAATTGAAAGGCATAAACTTGATATTAATAAAAGCAAAACTTAAGCATTACAAAAATATAAAGAGAGAAAGCAAGAGCATGATCTTGATTTGGAAACCAAGATGCCTAAATGCATGGAAAATACCTCCTTTTATAGGTTAAAATTGGAAACTATTGGTTTGATGACTAATTGATGAGTGAATGACCAACTCTTAACTTGGTGACAATCTTTATCTTCTTTTGTCTACCTAAAAAGTCATTGTATATTTTGATGTGTAGTGCAGTCACTGTATCTATTTTGATTTCATGAGCTGATGATAAGTGATTTACTAAAATTGTAATCATATATTGTTTGTAGTGAGATATTAGGTTTAATCAACCTATTTTCATAATAATGTTGGTTGAAATCAAGTGTTAGAATTAATGTAATAGTGTTTAAAATTGAAAAAAAATTATTTTTTGAAGTTTTATGGTTAATTTGGTTTAATTGTTGCATTGTAATTTTCTTTTTCATGAGTTTTTGATGGTTCAAATAAGTTATTAAAAGCATGTTTAAGCTAAAGTTGCTGGGTTTGAAATTGTTTCCAGGTTTTTATAGGTTTTCAGGTTAGTGTTCATAGGCTGTAATTTCAATCTCCTTGCAAATAGATATTTTTAGCCTGTCTTTTGTGCTTTGATAGAAGTTTAAACCTACACATGAATATTATTTGTTTATAATTAGTTCTATACACGTAATTTGGATTAATCAATCCTTTAACCCTTATTATAAAGACTTGGTTTTAGATTTAAACTACTTGACTTGATTTGAGAGATATTTGATATAGTATTTCCCATTTAATACATCATTTTACTATAATTTAACATGTTCTCTCTTTTTATGCCTTTGATTTAATGCATTTTGTTCTTTATCTTCAATTTGTTTTTTGGGTTCTTAACTATATTCTTTGTTTTTTTAAGATATTCAACCAAAAATCATTGTTTTGATCTTTAAAACATTTGTTTTGATCTTAGGTTTTGTTTATGGGTTTGGGCTAGTCTGAGAAGCCCAGTCCATATAATTGGACTAAACCTTCAAGTTTTAGGCCCGGTTAAGAAGCCCATTCCACATGATTAGGCTAAGCCTTTTAAGGCTTAAGGTAATGTTTAGCAAAGCAAAAATCCATAAAAAAAAAGTATATAACAACCTGATTTTTTCTTAGCAAAAAATCAATGGATTTTTTTTTATTTTTTTTGGAAGTCGTTAGGTTCTCATTGTTTTTCACAATATCATTCTATGAATTTATAAATGCATTACATTCATTAGCAATGCGCAACCTATATAGGATGATGTAAATCAATATTCCTTAAAAAGTATCAATATACATTCTCACAACGGTATTTAGGGTTCATTGTAATAGAATTCATCTCTTAGTATAGTGTAATACTTATGGGATTTCACAATACATCATTCTCATAAAAGAGAATATCACATACATATATTCACCGCATCATGTTTACAAGATCATACTTTCATATCTATATTCCATTACAATTTTTGATACAAGCCTCTTATAAAAGCATCGAATGACAAATAATCATTTGGTTTGTTTGTTCTTATCAAATATATAACAACTAAAACATACTATTATGTAACACTTTTTAAAATATATAAACCTATGGAACATGCTTTCCTATACATCTTGATGGTGTGATGTACCTGTTACAAAACAATATAGATATAATAATTGTAAATAATCTAACATGATAATAAACAACAAGAAGAATGTTATCGTTACTTTTCATTATCAAATAAAAATGAATACATTCTTTCATTTACTTCTTATATGCATTGTACAATCCTTATTATTTCATTAAATGTATTATTCTCACTCATATGCCCTAACCTTTCTATAGGAGTTGTGAGGCCGAAGTTTGATCCTCGATTGGGGTTTATTACTTCACTTAAACTTGATCATCTACCTTGGATGTTTTTAGCCATAACTAATCACAAAATCTAAACTCGGCCATCTGTCTCAGATGCCATTAACAAAACTAATCACAAAACCAAACCTATCATCTCTCACGAATACTAATTACCATAATCAACTTGGTCATCGATTTAGGATGCTATTAACCAAAATTAATTGTCATATTCAACGTGATCATCTTTTTAGGATGCCATTTGCCGAGACTAATCATCAATGCAACCTGACCATTTATCTAGGATGCTATTAGTCAAACTTAATCATTAATTCATCCCAACCATACCCTTAGGATGCCATTAGTCGAAGTAACCATCAAACATAACCCGGTGATCCATCTTAGATGTCATTAGCTGAAGCTAATCATCAACCACAAACCAATATTCCATTTTGGATGTCATTAGCCGAAGCTAATTATTGAACATAACCTTGGACTGAGTCAACATCTCTTTTCTAATCTTAGCCCTCTTTCTTCTTAATTTTTATAGTTAAACTCATCAATGAATCCTTTGATTTATGTGATAGACCTTCATTTAAGATGAACATTTACCATAAATTAGAGGTATCTTATATTATTAGATATGTTATTTTAAAACATGCTTTAGCTAAGGAGTTATTAATACTTTAAGTGTAAAATGATGATATAAAACTTTGATAAAAATACAATTTTAAGTACTAATTACTGGTGATACAAATTCAGTAGCGAAGACTATTTCGCTGATGACATGGAAATCGACAGTGAAAATTGATTCACTAGTGACATATACTTCAGTAGCAAAACTGACTTACTAGTGACACATGATTCAATATTAAAATTTGATTTACTAGTCACACAAGATTCGATAATGAAATATGATTTGTTGGTAATATAGAATTCAACTATGAAATTAGATTTGTTGGTGATATAACATTTGATAACAAAAACTGATTTGTTGGTGACATACAATTCATCACTGAAAATTGATTCGCTAGTGATATAAAATTTAGTAGCGAAGATTGTTTCGCTGATGACATAGAAATTGGTAGCGAAAATAGATTCACTGGTGACACAAACTTCAGTAGCAAAATTGATTTGCTAATGACACATGATTCAATAGTGAAATCTGATTGGTTGGTAACATATAATTCATCTGTTAAATTAGATTCACTAGTGGTATAGCATTCGATAACGAAAATTGATTCGTTTGTGACATATAATTCATCACTAAAAACTAGTTCGCTGGTGATACAAAATTTAGTAGTAAAAATTATTTCGCTAATGACACAAAAATCAACAGTAAAAATTGATTTGTTAGTGGCATACGATTCGTCAATGAAAAATAGTTTGCTGGTGATACAGAATTTGACAATGAAAACTGTTTTACTAGTAACACAGATTTTTTGGCAGTGAAATGTGATTCGCTAGTGACACAAAATTCAATAGTAGAAATTGATTCACTAGTGACATACAATTCATCAGTGAAAATTGGTTCGTTGGTGATACAAAATTCGGCGTTGAAGATTGTTTCGCAGGTGCATAGAAATTAGCAATGAAATCTGATTCGCTGGTGACATTCAATTTGACATGACCAAAATATTGATATCTTCTCTTAAGTATAGGAGTGTCAAAGTAATAAATAACCCGACAAGACCAGAGTCGAACCATAGATATGTTAATTATATAATAATAATAATAAAAACAATAATAATAATAAGTTAAAGAGGACTTTGAGATGTAAGATCAATGTGAGAATTAAATAATGATAAAAATAAATGTCAAGGTTAGAAGATCTACTAATGATATTTCAAACAAGTATAGTATAAAGTGAACTTTGAGATGTAAGATTAATGTGAAGATCAAATAATGATAAAAATAATTGTCAATGTTAGAGGATCCACTAATAATATTTCAAATAAGTATAATATAAACTCTTTTTATTACTCAACTAAAGACCAACTACACACAAAGGAGGTTCTAATCAAATGATTTGTCATTAATAGCTCATTATAAATTATTAACATGATTATATTAATTATCTTATTTAAGTAACACCAAACTTTTAAATATTGTTAAGAATGTTCATTTTAAAAGCAAGCCTATCAAAAGATTGATTGATGAGTTTAACTACTAAAATTGTGAAGACAAATAGATAGTGAATCTTAGAAAAGAGATGTTGGTTTAGTCCAAACTAGAATACTGTTCAGTTATTGGGTCATATATAGAGTTGTAGATCTTGGATTTCAATTTAGTTTATATGGCCAGAAATTATTTAATTGACTAATAAGAGTTTATACAATAAGATTAACCTCCATTGTGTGTGGTTTTTAATTGACTAATAAGAATTTATACTATACTTGTTTGACATACTATTAGTGGATTTTCTGACTTTGACATTTATTGTTATCATTATTTAATCTTTATGTTAATCTTCCATCTTAAAATTCTCATCAACTTCTTCTTTTTCTTCTATTGTTACTACTACTACTACTACTACTACTACTACTACTACTACTACTACTACTACTATTATTACTACTGCTATTGCTGTTGCTATTATTATTGTTGTTGTTGTTGTATTATTATTATTATTATTTATAATTTATACAATTAACCTCCCTGTGGTTCGACCCTAGTCTAGCCAAGTTATTTTTTACTTTAACACTCCAATACTTGAGAGAAGACATCGATCTTTTGGTCGTGTCAAGTTTTAGCACTGTTGCTGGGGAGGTAAGTTCTTGTATAAATTATATTATTTATTTTATTATTTATTTTCACTTTTCTTGTTTATAACTTTGTTTCCTTTCTCCTGTTTCTTTTTTTTTCTTTTTTTCTATTCCTACACGTGTATGAGAGTGTGGTCATGTACATTAAGTGGTAGACTTTATAGGGTATCCTCATTATTTTTAAAAAATATGGCTGAAGAAGATAATTAGTCACTTCATAATGAGAATAATAAGAATAACCGTGTTAAAACACTTAGAGACCACATCAATCCTACAAGAATAAGTTCACCATCACACATAGTTTTCCCTTTTGTTGCTGACACGATGAAAAAATTGATGTCTTCTCTCAAGTGCAGGAGTGTTGAAGTAATAAATAACCCGGCAAGACTGAGGTAGAACCATAGAGAGCTTAATTGTATAAATTATAAATAATAATAATACAACAACAAGAACAATAACAACAACAACAACAACAATAATAACTATAAGAATAATAATACTACTAGTAGTAATAATAATAATAACAACAATAAAAAAAAATAAAATTGATGAGAACTTTGAGATGGAAAATTAAAGTAAGGATTAAACAATGATAATAAACAATGTCAAGGTTAGAGGATCCACTAATGGTATGTTAAACAAGTATAGTATAAACTCTTGTTATTCAATTGGAAACCACACATAAAGGAGGTTCCAATCAGATTATAGATTGTTAACATGATTACATTAGTCATCTTATTCAATTAATGCTAATACTTGTAAATTTCATCAAGCATTCATGATTATAACTTATGTTAACAACAAATCAAGTTCCTTTCATAGGTCAGGTGTCGGTTATACCATACAGTATGTATGGGCTATGAAAGTGCCAAACATTTGTTGTACCAATTGTTATACAACATAAATCAAGATTAGTCATTTAACAAGCAAAGTATTAAAGAGTGAACAAGATAACAAATATAAAACATGTTAGTATTAAACATTAAAGTCCATATTAAGTTTATACCATACTTATTCTTACACCATTAGTGTAACCTTTTCACCCTGTCATAATTAACTTAGCTAGACATAATGGAAGAAAGAAAAATAGATAAACAAAATAAGAACATAAAAGTTAACTAAAGAAAGGAAAGGAAATGAAAGGCATAAACTTGATATTAATGAAAACAAAGCATAAAGAATACAAAGAGAGAAAACAAGAGCATGATCTTGATCTGGACACCAAGATGCCTAAATGCATGGCAAATGCCTCCTTTTATAGGCCAAAATTGGGAACTATTGATTTGATGACTAATTGATGAGTAGATGGCCAACCCTTGACTTGATGACAATCCTTATCTTTTTTTGTCTGCCCAAAACATCATTGATGATGTCAAAATTAAGCCATTTAAAAACATGAAAGTTCTAGGAAATTGTCTCAGCTTTCTTGGTAAAAAATTCAGTAGAACTCCAGATATGGCCAAAATACTGAACAGTGCTGGGGTTGGAGGACAGATTCAGGCTTCTTTATTATTGCAACAATTTAGACTTGAAAATAGCCTTTTTAGATCTTGGGCTCCATATGAAAGTTGTAGGCCTATGTCTTACATTTCCATCCATATCAAGTAGATCTAAATCTGAGATCTATAGCTCCAGATATGACTCAATTACCGAACAGTGTTCCGGTTTGGATTGCATCGACATCTCTTTTCTAAGTTTGATCATCTCTTTGCTTTTGCAATTGAAGTTCTTAAAGTCATCAATCAATCCTTTTATTTATGTGAAAGGCCTGCATTTAAAATGGATATTTACCATAAATTAAAGGTATCTTATATTATTAGATAAATTATTATAAAACATACTTTAGTCAGGGAGTTATTGATATTTCAAGTGCAAAATGATGATATAAAACTATGATAAAAGTGCACTTTTGAGTACTAATCAGTTGCATCTCATTTTAATTTTAAGCAAGATATTATTCAACTTTTACCTTCTTTTCATGTCTTATATTTGAAAAATTCATACTTGCATTTAAGAGAATTTGAAGAGGTCTGCAACACATATAATGATTCAAATTGTAGCATGAATATCATCAAATTAAAGTTTTTTTTCTTTTTTATTAAAAGATAAAGCTAAAATATGACTATAAAATTTAAGACCTGGATTCATTCTTGCTTAGAATGAAATACAAAAATAATTTTTAAAGAAGTTTTTCCCATCTTATAGAATAAAGTCTTTCAAAAAACAAATTACCATTTTCACTAAAAAACTAGGAGAAACATTTTACCAATATTGGGATAGATTTCGAGACTTGCTTAATGACACAATAAAAAGATTGATGTCTTCTCCCAAGTGCAGGAGTGTCGAAGTAATAAATAACCCGGCAAGACCGGGGTCGAACCACATGGAGGTTATTGTACAAATTATTAATAACAATGATACAACAACAACAATAATAACAATAACAACAATAATAGCAATAATAATAATAATAATAATAATAACAATAATAA